>JAPTHN010000226.1:276521-331352 GCA_026936325.1 Platynereis dumerilii | reverse complement strand
TTCTTAATCTGAGAATCTCTTTGAATAGAACAGATATAGGGAGGTCCCAAAGCATGCTTGCATGCAGAGAATCATAGAATGCAACAGCTGTAATAGGCCTTAGTTTTCTTTGGTTACATATTCTGCACTGCATATCAATGTTCTTGAGTTACTGGAGATCAGTAACTGGTTAGTTTAATTTTCCTCAGAGGTTTACCTGCTAATTTTCTCTTTCACAATGAGCAAATGAATGTGAACCTGCATTTTTAAGTCAGTCATTTGGATTTGGAAAGAGCTGTAACAGCTCACTGTGCAATATGTTTATAATACCCATTTAGATAAGGGGAAGGAAAGCTGTACCATTCTCCTTTTAACTGAGTCTGGAAACTTTGTGTATTTGTGGTCACCGCCACCTGCATAATAGTGTTTGAAAGTTGACAATCTGCTGCAGTCCGCTTCACCAAAGGTAATTTTTAGACCCACTTTTCACATTTAAAGCTTGCCATAATTATACATGTCAAGCAAGGTTTAAAACTTCTTAACATAAAAAGAGAAAAAATTAAGATTTCAATTAGTTACATTAAGCGCTTTTGAATTTTCACAGTGTGTGATAAACAATGTGTGTCACATTTATTTCAATAAAGTCACAAAATATTTTCATTTCGTTGTTATAACGTGTTTGAGATTCTTAAGGGAGCTATACTAACAGGTTTCATTGTGTTTTCAAGCTGGTTTGTTGTATTATAAGCCATTTTACATGTATTAAAGTGATGAGACAAACACGATTTTTTTAAGCTTGAATTTCTCAAAAATTCCCAACAGATTTTTCGTTTTTGTCTTAAAATGTTCTTATGATACTGTAGTTTCAGATGGTATAGGTCCCGTTTTCGGTTCATTTATTAAACCCAATGTTTCTTCAGGAGCGCTGTGCCGTGTGAGGGATCTTTTGCTTGCCCAGCATAGACACTGATACAGGGTGCTTACAGATGATTTCATATTTGTTGACTTTGGTTAAGTAACACAAAATTCTGCTAAATTTTTGGTCTGACATCAGAAAATCCTGCCAGGTGATTGGTCAAGCTGCCCATAGGACATCACGCTTTTATTCAGCTTGCTTCAAGCAAGTGACGTGTCTGAGTCTGGAGTCATAATTCTGTAGACCTAATTAAGGAGTAGGGGTCACTTTTCAGAAAGCCAAAGGTGTCGGGAGCCAGAGTCGTTTCAGTTACTACCCAACTCAAAAGCCCCGCATTGTAACTTAGAAGTGCTGTAGTTACGAAATTGGGTGGACATTGTTAGATTTTACAAATTACACTATTAGAACGCTGTACCTAGGCCTATATATCAGAATGCATAAATAATACAAGGCCAATTATTTGTAATGTTGATTGCATTTTATCAAGAGCTGTAATTGTTATGTTATTCCAATGCCTGAATTCATATCAAAACAATAAGGGTTGTTGTTCTTAAATTGGGTGACAATAGTTGCATTTTTTAATGGTAATACCTTGATTGATATTTCAATGTCTAAATGTAACATACATAATGCAGATTAAATACTCTTCAGAAGGTGGTATAGTTGTTAATTTTGAGCATTTTGTAATTCGTAATACATATCACATCTGTGCATGGTATATTTTCGGTAAGATAAAATTTTTACTGAATTTCTGGATTCGTTCGTTTTTGTAAGCCAAATAGTGTGAGTTATTCAACTGATAAAAGATACTACTCATGTTTTAGATGGATAAGAAGCACTGTTTGATGTTGCTGTTAACTTCAAAAACTTTAGCTCAAAAAAGTTACCCGTCTGTTTTCAGATGGAATACATACAAAAGAATGTTGTTACAATGTAATTTGTTTGTTAGAAGAGTTCCTCACAAATAAGTTCTTGTGTATAAGCCTACATGTGTGGGTATTGTAACATTGAATAAAAAGTATTTGACAACTTTGATATGACATATTATTTGTAACTGATATTCGGTTTTGTCTGTCCAATAAAAAATAAACTAAATCAGCTGTCTTCTTTTCTTGAATAGAAATGATGACTACACTTTGGCATTAAGACTGTAAAATTCAGAATAAAAATCTGTAATGCCATGAAATATTATTATCCTTCCAAAAAGTACGTAGAAAGTGATTTTTTCTTGTAATGGGAAGTGTGACATCATATGGCAGTTCCCATAGGTTAGCATTGAAATTAAGGTGTTCCATGTGAGGTCACAGGTTGTTCAGCCAATCATGGCTCACTCTGCATAGGATGTCATATCAAATCTGTGAGGTAGTACCACCAGCATATGAATTGATGTTATGTGTGTAAAAATGAAACACTTAGTTTTTGCCAGCAGGGGCATATCTAGAAATGGCCTTGAGGCATAACATGTGATCACATTATTGATCCTCCCTCTCTTGAAGGGTGAACCCATACAACAAAAAATGTGCAACTGTGTATCCCCTTCTTGAGCCACCCAAGCTGTGCCACTGAGAGCATACAGTAAACAACATTCAGATTAGACAGTTTTTGAGTAACAGTTGTTTATTGACTTACACAGCCTGTAATCTCCTTCTGTTACTCTATATTTTGAATTTACATGCATTTTATTGACTTGTCTACATTAACAATTAGAACTTGGAATGATATTTAACATCTAATTTAACTACGAACTGATGTATTGAAAATTGTATTGAATTTTCTTGTATTGTGTGTATATGAAGAGTAGTTTTCGATTTAATTAGCTTTCATTGATTTTTTACTGACAAATGTTTGACATGAATATATGTCAGTAAAAAGATATATATATATATATATTAGGGTGATGCAGATTGCATGATAAAAATAAATGTTTGATTTTTCAATGGGGCACCACCCAAAAATGTTCCAATATATGCAAAAAAATTCTGTAAAAATTAGAGCCAAATCGGACAAGTTTTAGTGGGTGCTACCATAATTTGAAATATAACATTGAATTTTAATGGGCAAAAACCTTTTATGGGTGGTGGGTGAAGGAAGATCTTCTTCCACTCATATGGTCGTAATTTTTTCAGATATTTAAACTCTCTACAATTTTCATCACTAATCCATTTCTGTTTTGACAATTTTTGGTCATTTCAAGTCACATGGCTCCCCTAAAAGAAACAGATTTTGTCCGATTTTTTTACAGCATTACTTAAGGTAAGATGTGGTGTTGAATAACATCACCAAAAATATATGTACCGACATTTAAGGTGGCTCGATACTCGTGAACTTTCCAAGATAGGATTTCTTAAAAATAGTTTAAAATGATCCAAAATATAGTTTATAGCAAGGATATATAAACAAAAGTGGTCGCTACCAGCCTTTCTTTCAAAATATTTGAGGTTATGTAAAAGAAAGTCAGTCGACGCAAACCTGAAAAACTCAATTTTTTTCTTAATTTTTTTACTGTGAAGTTTTCCCTTCCATTCAGTGGCCATTCATCCTATGTTTTTAAATGAAGCATGGAATTAAAGAGGACAGTTTTATGGAAAAGCTGATTAAAATTCCAGAAAGATATATTTAGTTTAAAGAACTTTTCTGGGGGTTCGGATCAAAAGTTATGATTTTGAAAAAAAATTTTTTTTTATGAACAATGGCGCTAAAAAAAAATTACGGGACAGGATTTTTTGTTTCTTTATCATTTGCTTCCAAATGAAGTCAGGAACAATATAATGACACAGACATACGGCCCTATGGGCCTGGAAATTGATATAAACATTTATTTGTGTTACAGAGTCATTTTTGAGAAACTGTACATGCTTTCCGAAAATCACCTACAAAAATGTTCTACTAGGAGTAGAGAGCTGAAAGTCTGGCAGCTGATAGTGATCTTCATAGCGCATCTTATGCTCAAAACGAGAAGTCTCTAACCCAAATAGAAGTGGCGCAAATTGCAAACGAAGCGGCCGACTCACGAAATTCTCAGAATCAAAAAAAGATGCTGAACAGTGTCAGCAGAGCCCTGCTGCTATGGTGACGTTACGATAGATAGGGCCTGCCTGGCTGCGCGTCAATGTGCGTGAATGACCATTTATCATGAGTAGCGAGCCACCTTAAGTTACATCATCTTATTTAGCATGAAAAGAGCTTTAATTTGAATACCAACACTTCTATGTTGCTATATTCTCTAACAATATGTAAATGGCACTGCCATGAAATTCGCGCAACATTGTAATGGAACTACTGCATTATTTCCAACATTCCATGCAGAAGGCCAATGTATCTTTTTAAAGGACTGGGCAAGATCAAATCTATAGATAATATTAGATAGATACATTAGATACATTAGATAGATAGATAGATAGATAGATAGATAGATAGATAGATAGATAGATAGATAGATAGATAGATAGATAGATAGATAGATAGCTAGATAGATAGATAGATAGACAGATTGTACTTAATTGTTGATGTTACATAACTGAGATCAATAAAACCATAGATATTCAGAGGAGACTGTTTTATTAGACTGTTACATTAATATTGATAGCTAATTAAGATTATGTAACCTTAAGTTGTTATGATTTTTTACTTGGTGGGCCATTTAAGTCATTAACTTTTACTTTAAATTTTTATTCACTTTTTACAATCAGTTGGTATGGAAATTATTATCTTCAATGTTGATACACATGTTGACTTAAATCCCTGAAAAATGTCCGTGGAAGTTGTTATAGGACAAGACTGAAATTTCAAATCTATTTTGGAATTTATTTAACATATTTTAATTATTTACCAAACTAAACTGTCAATAAACTACTAGCTCCGCTTTTATGGCAACTACAGGCACTTCCTGTTCAGGCAGTCACTGCAGACAGGTCAGGAGCACCACACAGAATGAGCTGTCCTTGTGCTGAGTGAGCTTCGCTCATATTACAGCAGTGCTTTGAATATGGGGAATTTTCCCAAAATATGTTACTACCCTTCCAGAAAGTACATGGAAAGTGATTTTTTTCTTGCAACGTGCAAGTGTGACATCATAATGGCAGTTCCAATAGGTTAGTGTGGAAACCAGGTGTTCCACATGAAGTCACAGGTTGTTCAGCCATTCAAGGCTCACTCTGAATAGGATGTCATATCAAATCTGTGAGGAAGTACAGTGGTACATCAGTTCATGAAATGTGTTTACAAGTAAAGGAAGAAGATTACAAGCTGTGTAAGTCAATAAACAACAGTTACTGTTGCTCATAAACTGCCTAATCTGAACATTGCTTTCTGTTAGCTGTCAGGCACAGCTAGGGTATCTCAAGTGGGAGATACAGTTGTTATTGCAAATTACTTGTTTGATGGATTCGCTCTTCTTGGGAAGGCAGGGAGGATCGACTCTGTGGCCATTTCTAGATATGCCCCTGCTGGCTGCATCTTACAGTGTTTCATTTGCTTTGCTTGATAAAACTTTCATACTATGCCACATACCATATATGGCTATTCTCTAAACTGCGTACATCATATGCCAACACTGCATCACGCTACACTACATACATCATATGCCAACACTTCATCACACTTCACAATATAGCCAATCACAATGCCAGCAGTGTGAGGTCACATACCAATTTTGCAAGATTTTTCAAATTCTACGCACTTTCTGGAAGGATAGTAATGACAAATAATCTGATTCAACAGGGTTAGATGGTCAGAGTATAGCGATGTTGGTATGCAAAACAAAGCTCTTTTCATGCTCCATCTACTGAAGTAAATTTCATTCATATGTCATTGAAACTGGTAATGTTATGAAATACCGCAAATTTGGTAAATTTAGACTATTTTATCTTTGTTAGTCTTCAGTTTTTTGCATCACCCTAATATATCTATGTATCTATTTGAAGGTAAAATTTACTCACTATACGAAGATCATTTAAATCCATTGCAGAGATCAGGAGAAAGCCTGACAGACCGTATTGCTGTAGTCTCTGGAACTAAAGGTCACACCAGTCAGCAGTCTTCATGGACAACATCCAGCTTGAAAATGTGAACAATTGGGGCATGGAGTGGTAACAAGTTCAAGAAGCAAAGTGATGTTTGTTGCATCTTCAAAACAACCAGTGGTGTAGCCAGACCTCTGCCACAGGTGGGGCAATGGGTGGGGCAGTAATTTTTGAGGGGGGGGGCAAGATACATGACCAATTTTATCGACATTTATCGACATTTTTTGGATAAAATTCACGACTCCCACAATGGTCATTTTCATCATCACTAAACATGTCAAATTAAACATGAAGTGCATGAAATTTAATTGTATGTTGTATTTGCATATCATTTCAAGGCATTAGATATTTTGCTGCTAAATATCAAGGTATTTATTATATCTCAGATAAATTTGCTTAACTGAATACTACTAAATATTGAATCTAAATGATTGGATCCTTTGATGAAGAAAAACACATGGAAAAACATTCGAAGAGTGACATTTTTATCATATAGGAATTCAGTTATCATGCATACACAATGAAAATTTTCTTTCAGTGTAACTCTCATTACATTGCAATCATTATCTAAGCAATGCAATCACACAAGAATGGAAAAATCTCATTTTTCATCAGACTAGGCCGATAAACTATTTATAAATACAATTATGTATATATATAGGAATGTAATAAGTATCAGACAAAATGATGAAAAACTGTCTAGATCCTTAATTAGAACAGAACTTTGTTATAACAAAATAAACACAAAATTTCACATAGAATTATTGCTGAATGTAATGTCACAGCATTAGTCTCTGATAGAGTAGCGCGGGGCATGCAGCCCCCCTTAACTTCGAGATGCGATTTGACCTACTTTTTGTGGTCGATTATTTGAATGCTTATGCTGTCAGGAAGGGATCACTTGACTCTACTAATAACTAGTGAAACGAGTGTCTACCAATTTCAATAAAGGAGTAATGGCCCTTTTCGTAAAAAAATTAAAATGGCCTTCTTACCCCACCCATCGGGCAAGAAGCCCCCCTATTATAATCCTATGGCAATTTTTTTTGCGAGTGCATTCAGCTTGAAAGTTATTTCTTGGGGTTCTTCTATCATTTTTAAGGCATTCTATTCACTTTTTCTGAATTTCAGAAATTTTCTGTTCATGCAATTATTTTTTAATTTTTTTTGCGCTTTTTCAATTTCGGCCAAAATTTTTTCTATTTCAACTAGCTATTCTATCAAGATTTAAGGTAAAGTAAACATTATTAAATGGTTCCGGAAGCAGCTTCAAGACCTCAGTGAAGGGGGGCCCCATGCCCCATACCGTGTGGGGCCTCTCGCCCCAAACCCACATATTTTAATTTGACCTCTATATTTTGAGCTAAAATGCAAAAAACATGATCCAAATCATATTTATGTGATGGTCATAAAGTGAAGCAATGCAGATATCCATTATACTTTTAGAATTTTCCAAAGTTATTTCTGACAACCACTTTCAAAGAATAAATCAAAGTTACAAAAACCATGCACCTTTTTTTGTTTCTTTAATTACGACTATGGTTTGGTGCTGAATGCCTTGAAAATTTGTGACGTCACCTAAAAAGTCTCTAGCTTCAATCCTATAAATAATAAAAAGCACCAAAAATGTAAGTTTAGATATAACCCTGGGGGGCTTCTCACCTAACCCGGGCTTCTTGCCCCGACCCACTCTATGCGTTAAAGAAGCATGATCCTTCTGTTGTGTCTGTTTGCAAATATGTCTACAAATTCATCCAAATCCAATGAATTTGACCTTTGTCGTTCAATTTGTAAAACTCCTAAGTTTGAGAGCCTCTCATCTGCCATTGAATTTCTTGCAAAGATTTTTTATCATCTTCATGGCAGAGAAGCTTCGCTTTCAAAAAGCACTGAAAAACTAGAATCATAACTGCAATTTTACAGAGCTTGTAGGCCTATAGTTCATTGAAGGCCTCACTGTATGGTTGAATCAATTTGACAAATTCGGGCCTGTCCAGATGGAGTTTCAAGGCCCTGCATTTTTTTTGGCTCCATCAGTCGCTTGGCCCACTAAATAATTAGGTTGGCGTTTCAAACGCTATTTGGTAGAGGGCATCCTAAGCAGAGTAGTAAAACAAGGTCATGCATTGGAAATTTCAGGCTAATTTTATTTATTTTTTACTCCAGAGCCAGAGGGGGGCAAGAGGGGGGGGCAAGAGTAGCCACAGGTGGGGCAATTGCCCCACCTTGCCCCCCTCTGGCTACGCCACTGAAAACAACCACGAATCTCAGGACTACTACTGCAAAGACTGCAAACAACTCTAGGTAAGCACAAACAGCTCTCCATCCAAGTTATCGTATCATAGCAAACAGTCAAGTAGGGCAGCAGCTGACATCAGATATTAAGGTTGCAAAATGAAATTTCATAGCCTCCTCAACATTCAAAACTTCCTGGTATCCCTGGATATATACGATGCATCTGTCCTAGTAACCTTTGTCCTCTGAACTAAGTTGCATTTGGGCGGGACTCATCATTGTTGCCTGACACAGAGTAGTGCATACCAATGAGGCATTTCCTATGCTACAGCCTTGAAGTAGGCAGAGAAAGTCGGCTTAATCAAAAATGTAAATCAATTTTCAATTGCATACGGCACAACCCAACCCCCCTGTGCCATAAAACTAAATAAACAGGACCAATTCCAGTGACATATTAATATGTAATATATTGATATGTTCCTGTGCTGTAAAAAGTCAAATTAACAGTTTCACAGTTAGTTGCGTGGGCAATAGAGACAAGGAAGTACAATTTGCAATTCTCCTCACCACAATGTCATCTATTCCATGCTTTACCAAATATGGACACACAGCTCGCACAACAAGAGTTGGGCATTCTCATTGGCAGAAAGATAATATGGTTATGGATAAATTTATAAAAAACATTTTTAAAAGGCCATATTGCATTTTAGCTCAGTACGAGGACTGTTCCAAAAGTTCTGATAATTCCATCTTACAGAAATTTGTTCTCATGTAGCCTTATCGAGTGATTAAAAAACCAAACTGCATTAGGGGGCCACCATTTAATTACAATGGGGAGGGGGGCTTGGAGTTTGTTTATTTTAATAAATACATTTCTGATTGGGGGTTTTTCTTAAGGAGGTGATGCTTGTTTTAGTAATGAATATTCAGGGACAGCGCGGACTTGAAATACATAATTACATCCGCCATTACCATGAAATAAATAATCTCCAGCCAAAGGAAACTCCAAGGCCCATGCCCCTGATTATTAAATGGTCGCAACCTTAAAGGCTTGTCATCCCTTGATAGTATCAAACTGAAAATTGAATATTGATTCACTGCCTGTGAATACATTTCAAGCATGACATCATTAGTTACATTGGGATGTGCTCTGCAGGATTATAATGACAAATGAGAAGTTTACAAGACTTGAACACAATGTGTCTATTAGAGCTTTTTTTCCTGGCGATTTTGAGCTGCAATCACCTGAAATTCCGATTATGGACACTCAGAGGATTTCTGGCCACTAAGAAAAATAGTGTAAAACAAGCAAACATTCAAACAGTTTGAAATGATAACTGTAAAAACTCATAATTAAACTGAATTTTGCTAACTGTGATACTACTCTTCAACCAGTGGCGTAGCCAGGGGGGGGCAAGGTGACGCAATTGCCCCCCCTGTGGCTGCTCTTGCCCCCCCCCTCTTGCCCCCCCTCTGGCTTTGGAGTAAAATAAAATAAAATTAGCCTGAAATGTCCAGTGCATGGCCTGGTTTTACTATTCTGCTTACGATTCCCTCTACCAAAAAGTGTTTTAAATGTTGACCTAATTATTTAGCAGTCAAAGCGACTGGTGGAGCCGAAAAAGGCAGGGCGTCGAAACACCAACTGAACTCTCCTAAATTGTCAAATATATTCAACCATACAGTGAGGCTCTGTAAAATTGCAATGACAATCCCAGCGTCCAGTGCTTCTTGTGAGCAAAGCTTCTCTGTCATGAAGAGGACAAAAACCTTTGTGAAAATTCAATGGCAGATGAGAGGCTCTCAAACCTAAGAGTCATCCATATTGAATGACAAAGGTCAAATTCATTTGATTTGGATGAGTTTGTAGAGATATTTTCAAACAGGATCATGCTTTTTAACTCATATCAGAGACTGATGTTGCTACATTGAAATTTAGTGTCTCTATTGCAGGCCTCCTAGAACTCCTACTTTTCCTGCCTTTTTTTAGAAATCATCCTACTTTTTGTTTTTTGCCAGTCCTACTTTTTTAAAATTCAGAAATGGTAAATTTAGTGAAGTGGCAAATCTTGTCTCTTCATAGGACAAAGTTCAAGCTTTGAGTCAGAAATGTCAGATATTTGACTGAAAAAAAATCTTAAGGCTCATTGTACATTCTTTCGACAAGGTTTGGGGCTTATCTTGAAGGAAAAAATTGTGTAATTTCAATGAAGGCGTCAAAAATGACAATATCTTGTCCCTTTGTTTTGGCAAAATGTGACTAAAACAGGCTCCTACATGACCACAATTAATGATCCTAATTTTTTTGGCCAAACTCCAATTTTTTTTCTGGAGGGCTGCTAGGAGGCCTGCTATTGTTATTACACTGCTATGTTCTAATTAAGGATAGAGATAGTTTGTCATTATTCTATATGACACTCATTACATTCCTATAATATATTTATGAATGGGTTTATAGGCCTAGTCTGATGAAAAATCATGCAATTTTTCTGTTCTAGTGTGATGACATTGCTAAGATGATGATTGCTATATGATGAGCATTATAACTTTTCTGTTTCTTGTTAAAGACTGAAAGAATATTTTCATTGATACCAGAATTCTTGTTTTGATAAAAATGTCACTTTTCTGATGTTTTTCTATGATTTTTTCTTCATCTATGGATCCAATCATCTAGATTCAATATTTAGTGGCATTCAGTCAAGCGATTTTATGCAAGATATAATAATAACTAAACATTTAGCAGCAAAATAACTAATGTCTTAAAAATGATATGTAAATGCAACATATAATTAAATTTCTTGCACTTCATGTCAATTTAACTTTTTTAATGATGATGATAATGACCATTGTGGGAGTCATGTGAATTTTATTCGATAAATGTTGATAAATGTTGATAAAGGTCTTGCCCCCCCCTCAAGAAGTCCTGCCCCACCCACTGCCCCACCTGTGGCAGATGTCTGGCTACACCACTGTCTTCAACAGAACACAATTTTCCCAGGTGCACCTGTATGAAACAAAAAGCAATAACTTGAAACTGTGACCATCCACTACAGGCGACTAAAGTCATTTTTGAGAGTATGGAGATTTACAACTGTTAATGCCTTAGGAAAAAGAACTCTATTAGAGCTTTTTTGTTGAAAATCTCCATAATCTCAAAAATGACTTTAGTCGCCAGAAGTGGATGGTCACAGTTTTAAGTTGTTGCATTTTGTTTCAGACAGTTACACCTGGAAAAATTGTGTATTGTTGAAGAGCAGTATCACAGTTACCACAATTCCATTTAATTATGAGTTTTGACAGTCATCATATGAAACTGTTTGAATGTTTGCTTGTTTAACACTGTTTTTCTAAATGGCCCATAATCCTCTAAGTGTCCATAATCAGAATTTTGGGTGATCACAGCTCATAATCGCTAAGGAAAAAAGCTCTAGCAGAGCCTTTTTCCCTAAGGCGTTAACAGTTGTAAGTCTCCATAATCTCAAAAATGACTTTAGTCGCTTGAATTGGATGTCAAAGTTTTAAGTTGTTGCTTTCTGTTTCAGAGTTACACTGGGAAACTTTGTTTATTGTTGGATAGTGGTATCACAGTTAGCACAATTACATTCTAATGTGAATTTTGACAGTTGCAATATGTAACTGTTTGAATGTTTGATTGTTTAACTCTGTTTTAATCTTCTTTTACAGATCCAAAAATATTTTGAGTGCCATTTGAAAACCTTTTGCCAATGATTTTTTGGGATGAGGCAAGATAAGAGGTACTATATTTCAGGCTCCGCTATAACCATAATAAATCCAACTTTCATAAATTTGTGAAGGACTATTCATAATATGCAAGAACTTTTTGGGCTTAGTCTTTGTTAAGCTGTTTATAGCGTCTAACTTGATTCTGTTAAAAAAAACACGAGCGTAAATAGGCGTGTCAACGACAGGGTTTTTGGTAGCCTCTGCAAATGATGAAGAAGCGCCCCCCCTTAGCCCCCCCCATAGCCCCCCTCCAAACCAAAATATCCTGGAGCCGCCACTGCCATTACAAAGCTTAAGCATTAGGATAAGACGAACAAGCAGAACTAAAATACAAAAAAAATCTGTTGGGAAAATTTTGAGACAAATATTAGATGTTTGTGGTGTACATTTTGCAAATTTGAAAGCTGCCAGTAATTCACAATAATTAGATTATGCGTTTAAATGTGTCTGCACAATTTAGACTGCAATACATATTATGCACATTTCACTGTCGTCTACCAGAAAATGGCATTTCTGGAATATGTAGAGTGTCAATGATGTCACTTCATCCATTTCTTGGAAGCAAGGACATGCTTAATGTCGTTTTTATGTGTCAGTCTATTTTTAGGAAGTGTTAAGCGTTACTGTGCTGATACATCCTTTTGGGCACCTACAAAATGGTCAGTTATCAGTTTCAGTTAACTGGCACATAAAGTTATATAGGATTTCCAAAAACCTTTATTCGGTGCTCCGTAGTTTTCTGAAAAATCTGAATGAAGCATATGTGGTTCTGCAACTTGAATGTAGCAATCAACCAATGGGATCCTCGCATGTTATGCCAGATCACAGATAAGGCAACAGGTCAAATTATAACTAATAACTATGTAAGTATGTAAGTCTGCATAGCCAGACAACTTTCGACTGCTGTTTGGTCAACTCTTGTTCTCGTCAATGAAAAGGTTGGTCACAATATGTTTGGCTATTTTATTATGATGTGATATATTATTTATAATAATACATATTAAGCTATCCAAAGGCGGCAGATATGCATGATGTCTGTCTTTTAGAAATAAAGTTATGAGGGTGTCCCATAACTGGATAACAAATGAGCTGTAGGGTAAAAGTGGGTAACATCACGCAGCTAGTGCGTGATATTACACTGCAGTGTTTCTGTACAGCTGCCACTGCCTTTGTGTTATAACTATCATAATCAAAAGTGAAGCTTTTGATTGACATTGAACTCAGGTGTCATAAAAATGACAAATTCCATTGGTCAGCAGCTTCTAGAGCACTTTGCACAATAGTTAAAGTAACTATGGTCATTTTAGCATTTTCTGGGGTAATATCACGCACTTCTGTTTAATATCATGCAGCATTAGGTGTATTATGACGCATGTTTTATTATCTGATAAAGATGGACTGCATGGTTCGTCTGGGAGCACTGATGGAGTGACGTTTAAAAAATAATAATAATATAATAATCCTTCTAACAGAACAACGCAGCATATCACAAGATTATTGGTGGTTTGCTAAAGTTGATTTTGGTCAAAAATTAATCAGGCCTAACTCACTGAGTGTTTAATCTGAAAAAGACGATTTTCTGCTGTTCAATGTCAGTTTTTCTATATACATTGGTCATTTATAAGTGCAGTGTGTTGTGTATACATTGTATGGCAGTGTTTTGGGTTGAATATGAATCACTTAACCCTCATAAGGTCAAAATACCTTTTGTAATATAGCTGTATTTAGGATAAGTTTTACAACCATTTTGAAGGACTCAGGTTTGATTTCAGGTGTGACCAAAATCCAGCTTGAGCAGAATTCATTGCAGAATCTGCAGACTTAAAAAAATTATTCTAATGACACCTGCATGACATGATTGAAATATAATCTTGTAATATAGAAAAACCTTATACAATAAGTTACAGCATGTGTACAAATGTCAACTATATACATATATTATATTATTTCTTTCTGTCTGCTGTCTCTCTATCTATCATCTCTCTGTCAATCTGTCTATATGCACAATACAGCACATGTATCTCTATCTATCTCTCTATTATTTACCTGTCCTTCTAACGTCTTTTAATCTAGTTATCATTTCTGCTATTGATCTAACTATTACATATATGTGTAAAGTGGCTTCAGCATTTAAAGTCAGGGGGGTTTGCCAAATACAATGTACCGTACCATGCCTATCAGAACCTTCACAAACCTCCAAAAATCGCAAAAGACGAGTCGAGTCTGAAGTTGAGGGACAAATGTAAAACTTCGACTACACGGCTCAGCAGAAAGATGCTGCTAACTCACAAAAAAAGGTGCGTGATAAAGACCTGACACTTCAATAGCAATGTAAATTGAGGCCAATGAGTCATTGACTTGATTACTCAATGAAATACTCAAAGTGACATCTTTTAATATTCATTAATAAATCTATATTGGTGTACCAATTTTGCCAAATTCTCACCCAATACACATCAGTTGACATACTCATTTCAATGATACAAGTGACAAGTCACTTTTTTTTATGTGTAGAGGAATATATCGATGGTGAAAGTGCAAAACCTCGTAAGTCAAAAAAAGCTGTTTTTCAGAAATTGGAAAAAACTATCACAGATACTTTTTTATGGTAATGTTCATTTATATGCGAGTTAGGCTCTACGTGATTTATAGAAAGTGAGACCCTGTTTTAGCATAATTTTTTGTCATAGGTCATTGACCCCTGCATTGATGCTACCATCAGATATGAATGAAAATGTTGAGTTACAAGGTTTTGCACTTTCACTTTTTGCAAGTTAGTGAAAGTGCAAAACCTTGTAACTCGATCATTTATCACATTTCTAAGCAACTTGCAGCATTGAATGTACTTCCAATCTATAGCTATACAGTAAAAATTATGATTTGACCATAATAAATAACAACTGCTAATTTCAATTAGTGGCTGCAATAGCAAGAATGAGGAAAATAGCAATTTTTCAAATTTTCATGCACAATTTTTTTCAATAGCCTACATCACTGAAACGAATATAGGGAGGTATAGATTTTTTAATAGGGAAATTTCCTGAGAGCCGCAATCATTGTTTTAAAAAAAAAGTTGACATATCCGAAAATATGAGCTTCTAAGTTGTGATTTGAGTTACGAGGTTTTGCACTTTCACTTTTTGGAACAAATTGACATACAAGGTTTGATGAAATCATTCTGTTTCCAGTGTGTTACAGCTTCCAAAAATAGCAAACTGGCAAGGTGACCAATTGACAACATGTATTTGATATTGAAATAGTCATTCCACCCAAAATCTAAAAATGGCAAAATTTTGACATACAAGGTTTTGCACTTTCACCATCGATATACAAACAAGTGTTATGTTGCTTTTTCACCTTTGGATAGTGCCTTAATAGGCCTCCAATGAAAGGAAAATATGATTTTACACAATTTTCACTATTCAGATATAGGCGTTTTAATGCAAAATATAGCAAAACTTCAACCGTGATGAGCCACCTCTAAATATTAAAACAATTTGGCTGAAATTTTGCACACTTCTTCCACATGGTCAAAGGAAACATGTTAGGGGTTACCATCAATGAAATTATGACTTTTTTTTTTTTTGGACCAACCTATAATGTCTACTGACCTAATACCCTGTATCTATATAGTTGGGTAAGATCAGAGAGGAGGACACATGTTTGGTAAGTGCAAGATGATAGTGAGAAGAGAGATAAATCACATGAATTGTTTCGTATTGACCCAAGTATTCTCTCTGTTTATTTTATATAAACTGCCAGGCGGTTTCAAAATAACAGCCATCATGGTTGATATTTTTAACAATGGCACTGTAAAGTCCGTGCTGCCACCCCGAAGATGTCACAAAAGAAAATATTACACAAACAATGGCATTGTGACGACATGTCCATTGTTTAATACATCACAGGATTACAGGGAAAATGAGAGGGAAAAACGAGGGAAATATGAAATGCCATGACGACCAAGATAAATTAAAAAGAAAATCTACAGGAGTATTTTCCTGGCAATTTGGGTGTTATTAGGGACAATACATAAATAGTTACATGTAGCCAGGGCTTTGGAGTTGGAGTCAGGAGTCGGAGGTTTTTGGGTGGAGTCGGAGTCGAACTTTGACTTTCAGGTGGTCGCATGTCACAAGGTCGTACAATTTGCGTTACATGGCCGTTTTGGACCAAAAATTGTTTCTTCAAAAATATCTAAAAAAGACTCTGGACAACCAATTAAAACCAAAATCAACCATGATTTTGCAATAATTAGGTCTGTATATGGCATTAACAAATTTTTTCACCACATAAATCAATGTAAAATCCAGATTTCAAATGCCTTTTTCTCGAAAACTACTTCATTCCACTAAAGCTGCTGTAAAATACAAAGTACTCCATGTATCACTGCTTTGTTCTATTCATGTGAAACGTGGCTAACGAAGGACTTACGAGCAACCGAATCAATTTAAATGTACAGCCTTAAAAACTTGCTCAATATGAGAATTACGAGATGTAATGACTTGATGTTAGCTGAACTGGGTATAAGTGATGCAAAGAGCTTTATACGCCAGAGACAACTTCGTTTCTTTCACAAACTGACATCCCGTAATGACTTCTCAGATACAACAGTGGGAAAGGTTATCGCTAAAGCAATTGATGAACGAACCAAGTCCGGTTTATTGATAAAAAATTTACTGGAGAAAGACCCCAATCATAATTTTGTCTTGGAAAATCTCCAAGCTATCCAGCAGAAAATCAGAGTGTCATCATCATCACGCCGCATTCTTTATTTGTCCCTTAACCCTGAACTGTCATGCCCAACTTTGTACTCGTGTGGCCCTGCTATTGAAGAACACTATCGGATCGCATGTACACGACTTCGTCTCTCCAGCCACCGTCTCCGAGTAGAAACAAGGTGTTGGTCACGGACTCAATTAGGAGACCGCTTGTGTGAATGTGGGGAAGTGCAAACAGAGCATCATGTGCTCATGAAATGTCCAGTAACTGAAAACCTAAGAACAACATACAATATTGACAATAACATCAGCCTTCTTGAATTTTTCTCTAAAGACTTTGCTCAGATTTCTCCATTTTGCTTTGATGTTCTACACTGTTTTGACCGTGCTTAATTGTATATGTTTTTGTACTTTGGTCGGTGCGACAATAAATACCTACCTACCTACCTATTACCCTGAAATTGACACTGAAGTTGGCCAACACAACGATCTTACTGATTTGAGCAGTGATAGAAGTATCTCTTTTCCAAAACTGAGACACAGTTCCACAAAGTTATGATACAGCAACCCACAAAAAACGTTTTCAAGCATCATGTTTATAACTAACTAGAAGCCGGAGTTCATCTCAAAATCTCAAGTTAAAGGTTTCAAAACATTACCAATATACCTAAGAATTAATTAAAACATCTTACTTCAATAACTATCGAAAATTTACTTGACATCTCACATATATCTCCGGTGTCAATTTTTGTGCAGTGATAAGAAATCAATATCACAAGTGAGTATGTAATTTCAGAGCAATCCTTATATTTTAATAGAAATTCCTGCCCTTTTTCATGATATGAGGGCACAAAAGTAAATTATGACGTGTTATTTATTATTTTGATCACTTTTTGGTCATTTTTGAAGTCCAGTACACTGCTATGAAGCCAGCATAAAAATTTGTAGCAGTAATGCGTGCGTGTGTTACATATTTTTCAGGGTTTTTCAGAGCATCACAGAAGTCACAAAATCATTGCAAACCTAATTTGTGAGCATTTGGACAATAGCAATTTCAACATTGTATAACTCTACTGGTTCGAGTTCTGATGGTTTGAAACTTATAACCCCCTTAAATTTGACTATTTTTTGCAGGTGTTACAAAAATTTCAGGGTAAACTAGACAAGCCGTACAGCAAGTGGTTTACTTTCACACAAAATCTGAGATATGCAATGGAAAGTATCACTCATGAGCATTTATTTTATATATGTTTGAAGTTACTAGCTTCACTTTTAATAGTTACAGACTAAATTTTAAAAAACACCTTGATTTTTTTCAAGCCAACAATGTCAACACTTCCAAAAAGTTGAATTTTGGCTTCATTTTTGTCATTCTGCAAAGTCTTTGTTTCCATGCGTATTTCCGAGTATCAAATAACCAAAATACCCCTGCCTCCAAATAGATGTACTGATGGAATAGTACACGTATAACATACAATATTGATGAAAAATGAGGGCATTATATTTGTTTTCTTCATTATAAAAAGTTGTTTTTGAGTTTATCACGCCAAAATGATGCATTTTAGCACATTTTCCTGAAAGTTTTGTGTAATATCTTGAGTGCAAATCATCCGATTTGGCTGAAATTTGGAAGGCAAATACAAAACGATATGATAAATCGATATCTATGACACCATAGGTCCACCCTGTTACTGAGAAAAAAAATTTAATTTCTTCACATCAATTGCTAGAGCTGTAAAATAACATTTCATACTCTTACTATAACAAAATGGTTAATCAATGATTGATTTAAATGCCTGAACACACTATTTACCGTGAAGTGAACAACTCTGACTTATTTGAAATACTTTCATAGGGGGACTCTGCTGGCTGTTTGAAACATGATTACATATCACCTGTTTCAATTTTATTTCTAATGTTTTTTTTTTACGATGGGTGTTCCAAAAGACCTATCTATTCCGGGAGAGGACTGTGGGCATTTCGGGCCAATGGCAAAATAATTCTAGGGCCCCCAAAATTCCTACCATGAGGGTTATTTCAAAGAGAAAAGGAAAATACTATAGCATAGTAAGGTTTTGTTTACAAGGGTTATTAGGATGCCGCCTCACGTAAGACGCTTCTGTCCTATTCAGGTAATCTTTTTTAAAACAAAATCATAAAGCTGATTTTAAAGTTTCACTTTTCAGTTTCTTTCTTGAATTTTTAAAAATATTTTACATCTTGAATGGGCCCCCCTGAGTGGACCGTCCGTGGCAGATGCCACTCTGCCAAATATGCCAGTCCGCCCCTGATCTATTGCAAGTATAGTTGAATAAGTTATTAACAGTACTAATTTCAAGTATTTGCTATTAATTTTCACAAAACCACACTCTTGACAATTTTCAAACTAAGTGCATCCTCTGCTCCATTCGAATAGCATTGGGTTCGAGATGTACTTACTTTTGGAAAATGAAAACCTCTGTCTGGCCTAAAAACCCCTAATACCGATTCTATGGCCAGGATAATACAAAAAGAAACGTCAATGGTATGATATAACCATTATTTCAATTTTGCTGTAAATGGCTCGTAAATGTTTGATAAGTTGCACATAACGATTCTGCCATCTACTTGACACAAAATCATTATCTATACGATTTTTTTAAATTAACTATGTGGAAAAACTTGCCCCGCCATGCGGCACATCTTAGCCGTTCACCAAATCGGACATGAGTTAAGAGCGCAGACGCGTCTCATATCCCAGGATAACAGGAAGTTTTGAATATTGAGGAGGCTCTGAAATTTCATTTTATATCCTATATCTGATGTCAGCTGCTACCCTACTTGTCTTTAAATGACCATTTCCTATCATACGATACCCTGGACGGGGAGCTGTTTGGCTTCACCTAAAGTTTCCCACTGCCCTTGCAGTAGGGGTCCTCTTTCTTGCACATTTTGAAGATTCAACAAGCATCACTCAGATTTTTGAATTATAGTGTACGTATGTCACTTGTCATCATTTCATGTCCCAATTTCTTGCATTTTCAAGGTGGATGTTGTCTACGAAGACTACCGACGGGTGTGACCTTTAGGTCGAAGGACTACAACAATACGGCATGGCAGGCTATCAGCTGCTCTTTGATATGGATTTAAATGATCCTCATATGGTGAGTACATTCAACCTCAAATAGATTAATTTACCATGTATTAGTTAGGCACCAATTTGGAAACTTCTTTTATTATACCTTTTGGTTTCATTTCTTTTTTTGTAACATAAACAATATAGACTGGCGGGATTTTCCAAAATAGGCTCTCGATAAAGGGGTACGAGCATTCTTGGGCAAAAGTTGGGAACCCCTCTATTTAGCACATTTCAGGTATGCTGAATCCCAATATAAAACTGTTTCCAAATGATATTCCGCGTCCTTCACCTCCTAATTTGCAAAACAAAATGGCCACCAACTTAGCATTTTTCGTTCATTTCAAAACCATAAGCTTCAATATCTTCATGTTACGAAAAGTAAAGAAGGCAAACCAAGTGCCTCATTCTGTGCTATTAAGACCAGCTATTAAGACCACTTAGACCAGGGAATAACAAACAACATTTTAAAACCAATTATACAAGACTTAGTACAATTGTTGTTAATATGCTAATTAGTAGCCACTATTACATAAAAATGCCTTTCGTTCAATAACTCTCTTACTAATTAATCAAGCAAGCTGAGCAAATGAAAGTTCTATACCAATGTTTTAAGGGTTAATGAAGATGAAGTACTTATTTATAAAGTCATCACACTCATCAAATAATATGTAAATACCAAAGCTTGAAGACGGAATCGCCTGGACGCAAAAGATACATTTTAAAGACAGTAAATTGTAATTAACTAAATTTTTACTCAAAATTCGATTTTGTATTCAAGTTTGTTCAACAAAAAGTTTGGAGACAAAAATTAGGGCAAACAGAAATAGTGTGGATTAGGGTGGTCCAAAAAAATATATGTCCTAATTTCATTGATGGTACCCCCTAACTTTTTTCCTTTGACCATGTGGAAGAAGTGTGCAAAATTTCAGCCAAATTGATTAATATTTAGAGGTGGCTCATCAAGGTTGAAGTTTTGCTATATTTAGCATTAAAACGCCTATATCTAAATAGTGAAAATTGTGTAAAATCATATTTTCCTTTCATTTGAGGCCTATCAAGGCACTAACCAACTGAGGAAAAGCAACATAGCACTTGTTTGTATATCTTCCTCTCCACTTAAAAAAAAAGAAGGAATTTGTTACTTATATCATTAAAATTATTATGTCAATTGATGTGTAATTGGTGACAATTTGGCAAAATTGGTGCACCAATATAGATTTATTAATAAATATTAAAATTCAATGGAAAGGCTTTTGGTTCATGACTGAGTCATGCCATACTACTTTCAATAAATTATTCTAGTCCAGCATGATAAAGAATGTAAATCCCATCCTCTTGGTTGGTTATTATTATAAATGGCCCCTATCCCCAGATAAGCCAGTCTTGGAAGTTTCTCACACCCGGAAGCTTCAGATGTGAACATTAACATGATTAGTTTACCCAATACAATTTGAGCTGTTTGACACCTTATTAAATTTGTAAGACCCAATCAGTTGTGAAAGGGGTTCTTACAATCCAAAAGCATTTTTTCCCTGCTATTGTCAGTCACAGTACAATGTTTGAGGCAGTTTATCTTTTGCAGGGATACCTGTTCGGGAAAGACAACTTACTGTGTTCTATTATCAACGAACAAACTTTGATTTCATGAGTACTTAATAACTTTTGAGCAGGGATCTTTGCATAACCAACACAATTATTTCTAGGGTATCTCTAATTTCCACAGGTGCGCATGAATTACTTGGCACATAAAACTTAGACATTCGTCCAAGATCTCGCCTTAGAATTATTAATAGGTCATTTGCATACTGGTATATATTGAATGTGGAACATGTAGTTGAGAAAGATGGAATTACTACCTGCACCTCTTTTTAAAAAGTTTCTGTAGCATGTGTCAAAATACCACTTGGCCAGAAATTGAGAAAAGATGTTGAGAACATCACACTATCAAAAGTCACGGCAGCTTTCTATTACACAGTACATAGAATCCTTCTGATGTCTAGTGAATTACCTTCTCTGATTAGATCCCATACTCTTTTTCATGCTGGACTATAATAATTTATTGAAGGTAATATGCATGACTCAGTCATGATCCCACAACATTTATTTTATGATCCTTTCCATTAAATTTTGATATTTATTAATAAATCTATATTGGCGTACAAATTTTCGCCCAATACACATCAATTGACCTAAGCATTTTATTGATATAAGTGACAAATCACTTTTTTTTAAACCTGGACAGGAAGATATACAAACAAATGCTATTTTGCTTTTTCCTCAGTTGGTAAGTGCCTTAATAGGCCTCAAATGAAAGGAAAATATGATTTTACATAATTTTCACTATTCAGATATAGGCGTTTTAATGATAAATATAGCAAAACTTCAACCTTGATGAGCCACCTCTAAATATTAATCAATTTGGCTGAAATTTTGCACACTTCCTCCTAATGGTCAAAGGAAAAAAGTTAGGGGGTACCATCACCACATTTTACACTTTATTATTTTCCATTGGATGTTGGACCACCCTAGTGTGGATAGGTGATATTCTAAAAAGAAAATGTTGAAAAAAAAAATAGTTTAGAAAAATAACAAAACGGTAATGATTGATAATTTTTGAGGAAAAAAGCTGAGAAAATAAGTTTGGAAAAAAGTGGGAATTTTTGGGGTTTTTTAAAAAGTAATTTATTGGCTTTTGGAAGAAAAGTGTTTTCTGGATTTTTTTTGGATTTTTTTTCAAATGATGTAACGCTAATGTTTTGAGCACAATTGTTTGATAATTGAACATTTGTACTGTCCTTCCACTTGCTTTGTTGCTTTTGCATAATTTTGTCAGACACCAAAATATTTGAATATATGGCGTAACTCAACTTTTTCTGAATGAAACTTGGTGAAAGTCACATGGAATATTTCTCAGCCCAATCCAATGATTATGTCAAAAGGATACACTCTTGCGCCCAAATGTTTTTGGGCTACATCGAAATAACCTACTTGCATAATTTCGTCAGATGCAGTGTATTAGTTTATCAAGCCCAAGTTGCTGAAAACGAACTATCTGACTTGCTTTGTTTATTATCGTTTTCATAGCTGTGTGTTTTTTGAAAACTTTTGCAGTTAAAGAGTGACATCATCAGGTATCTTTGACTGTGATTTGTCAAATCTTCAATCTGTTACACTCAGTTTAAAGTTTGACATTACGGTTTATGACAAAGGAATTTGTAACTGCCAGGCAATGTTATTGTTGGTGTACAACTACAACAAATAACTTTTGTCTAAGCCAAGTGTTACAACTCACAAGAAGAGTCTCAATGTTTTGCAAACAAAGTGTGTTATTGTTTTTCACAAGACACTAGTTATCACAATTTCAAATAACTTCTCAAAATTTGTTGTCAGTCATTGTGAGGGACCATTCAGAATTTGTGACTAGGGGAGCTGAGAGTTTGCCCAAGGGGGCATTAACTTTTCACACATGTTTCAAGGGGGGTAAAAATTGTTGACTATATGTCCAAGGAGGGGGGGTGTAAGAAAATTTTACAAAACAAAAATGTCCAAAACGCGCACACACTCAGTTTATCTGCGCGTTTTTATACGCAAAAGTCAGCAAATCTGTACGTGTGACTGTCCAAGTATTTTGTGCACAAGTATTTTGTGTGTATCGATTTGTCGAGGGGGGGGGATACTAAAAATATGCACGAAAGCTAAGGGTTGGGTACTAAAAATCTGCATGACATTCAAGGGGGTTATCAAATTTTGACGCGAAATTCAGGCAAAAGTCCAACCCACCCCCCCCCCGCCATAAATTCTGAATGGTCCCTAACTGTCAGGATAAGTTCCGTAATATGGGGTTAATCGGTACAGAATTGGCTGTTTTTCTGTCATAGCATGGACAAAAATCAAATTAGAAATCAAAATTTAGTGCCAAATTGTGTCTGTCACAAGGTCTAAGTACCCCCAGAAGCTTGACATGATATCTTAAATCCCCATTGCTCCAGGCCAAGAAAACCACTGTCCCAATTCACCCCATACTTTTGGGTGAATCTGGACACTCCATTATTTCCACTATTAACACTCCCTACTTACTTTGAGTGATTGTTCCTTGTGAATAAATACTAGAAAACATGTTCAACATGCCAGAAAAAAATTTTGAGGAAAATAAGAAATCAATTTCCTTGATAATACGCAGATTTTAAAAATGTGATAGATAACAGAAAACTATCAAAAACTGTAGTTATCTGCTAATTTTGCAGGTATTTAGGAATTCTGGACTTAATATATAAAATATATAATAAATGATGCCAAGTTCAATAATATTTATCAAAAAGCCATGCTAGTACATTCAAATGAAAATTGGTAGATTTTATTTTTATTATTCCCGAAACTTTGCCATTGACCTGGATCTTAACCCGTGACCAAACATACATAATCTCACATCTAGTATACTCTTCTGGTTTCCTGATACCATCTCAAATTTTAAAAAAAATTCCATCTAGTTTGATGGCTCTGGTGTTTATATTTTTTGAGGAATGAGCAAAGTTTTGACCAGTATGTTAAAATTCAAATTATGCAGGGCCAAGCCCAGTGGGCACACAACGTAAACCCTGACGTTGCTAATTGGTGGAGGGCTGGTCTGTTGGTCACGAGATATGTACTCCTGACATTGCCTAGCAATGTTGTAAAACGTCGCCACAACGTTGCATGCCAACGTCATATCTTTGACGTTACTTCACAACGTTGTGACAACATAATTTCAACATTACAATTCTACGTCATTTGACGAAAAGTGTGACGTCGTTGCAACGTTTCTGCAACGTCAATGTGCCCATGGGGAGTTTATGGTGCTGCAGCTCCTCACTGCCTGCAGTTAGATGTATGAAATTCTATAACAATATGCGCTGGTATGTGTACTATACATGTACCAAAAATGAATTCCCTAGGTTGAGTAGAAGTGGTTAATCTTTGAAGAAATAATAGACATCCCTGTCTTGTCCCGATTCACCCCTGTGTCCCTATTCACCCCATATTACGGTAGTCTTGTTTGAGTCGGTTATAGTTCATTGAAGTATCTATCAACCAGTGCAAGTATAAAAGCCAAACAAGCAATAAATATATAATCCATGTGTCAGTGCATTAAGTCAGTTTCTTGAAATGTGTGCTTGTAATATACACAGTGACACAACTAAATCTGTGATATCACAGTCTTAAGATGAAGCAAAGTACAAATTTGAAAAACAAAGTACAAATTTGAAAAACAAAGTACTAATTTGAAAAACACACAGCCATGAAAACGATAATAATAATTTAATAAACCCCAGACATACTGTATTCTTGAATTAAATTGCACAGCAAGAAGCAAACCTAGGACTGCACTGTGCTGTTGCTGAATCATAAGGCCACACATAATTGATCTTTAGCTTCTCGGATCCTCTCAAGGCACTTTTTCTTGGGTCGGTCGGTAGGACAAAAATAAAAAGGTAAACCTTTTTTTTTTATAATGTAAAAAAAAAAAAAATTTTTTTTTTCATCGGCAGCATATCTATTGTGTCGGCGGGTCCACGAAGCTAAGAATCAATTATGTGTGGCCTAATGTGGAAGTTGTGTCATTGATCTTACTGAAAGGAAGCACCCAGACATACATACCGAAGTTCCGGTACTATAAATGTAGTTGTTTAAATTTGGGAGGTGTTTCAGGCTTAAACAGATTTTTATTGCTTTCCTGTGCCTCTAAATCATTCAATTTTGATTTGAGCTTTAAAACATTTGTCAATCTTATTTATAGTCCGGCAAAACTGAACAAAAATGAACGGGTACGGCAAGCAATTTTGATCAATTTAAATCTCACTCCAGGAGATTGTGGCAATTTTTATTAACCATCGTTGATTGAAAATAACAGACAGACGATTGTTCACTGTCATAACTAGTATCAGTATGCATCCTGACAAATTTTCATATAGAACTTGACAAACAATTGACCAGTGCTGAATTTGCTATATGAATGTTTCACTACCCTATGAAATTCATGAATACACAATTTAGATAATTTAATTACGATGTACTGTCAGAATTAATCTACCAATGTTAGTTACACTTAAACTCTAATTTGGGTGATATTGTTCCCCAACAATTTTAGAGGGAGTTGTGGCATGACATGATGCAATTGAAAAGTCGATGGATCGTGCCAATTATAAATACTATGACAAACCAGCTATATGCTACAAACATGAATGATGAATGCTAGAAAAAAATTTAAATACTCTGTTTTATTTTAAAATCAGGATCAACTGACTTGACCAATCCTGTGATAAATGTCACAACTTCACATTGGATCATGCAGATGTCCCACCTGGCCGTCTTTTTTTAATATCTGCCATTATCTCCCTAATTGTTCTGTCCCATGGCTGACCTCTATCGATTCATGTGCTCCGCCAAGGTTTTGAATTTTGCTCCCCACCATAATGACTGTACTCTTTGGATATTCAAACAGTTTGAAATGATCCTCACAAAAGTTGGGCAGATGATCTAACACTTACTCGATCATTTTTCAATAAACCCTTTCTACATTGACATTTCAGAAACGTCCTAGTGTTGGTCAGCAGTGTAAAGATCTTACTGAATTGATGGACTCATTGCAATTTAAGCAATGGTATCAAAATTCACCTGAACCCAACACAGAAGCAACCATGCCTGTGAAAATGAGAACTCACAGACGAAAACGTGACTTAAAGGATTTCTTAGAACTTTACCTGAAAGATCTACAATTTTATGGAGGGGCCTTCTTTCAAAATTTTCGATACGCACATTGGTTGAGGTATGTCAAAGAAGGTACGAGTAACCTTGATAATTTTTCGAGACGTTACAACAGAACGATGATCGAAGTTGTTGAACGTGAGATTTGCGGGACACAACATGAACAACAGACAGATGAGTACCGAGACTACAACTCTTTATGGCCAGCTACTTTGGAATGTGACCTATCAGAGTTGAGAAACTTATACATGGTACCTGCTGACATTCGTGACATCTGCATTGAGATTTCTGTGAGATACCATAGAACTCCACTGAAATGCACAGGAAATGCTGTAGATACTATGCTCTGCATCAATATTAATGATGATGCAAGAAGAGAAGTAACCAAAGAGTTGTTTAATATGATCTTGAGAGACCCATACATGCTTGAAAACTGGCTGTGTCGCAATGCACTTCATCTAGCTGTGACATTGATAAATGACATCAATGCATTGCAATGTATCCCTCATGAAATTGTACAGAAATACATCAATGATGTAGATGCACATGGATGCACACCTCTGCATATTGCACACCTGCATCGCAACAAAAATGCGATTGACTTCCTGAAATCAAATGGAGCTTCAGATGAAGTTGAGGACTCTTTTGGCTTTTCACCTGAAGACCTTTCTACTAGAGTAGGAGTCATCTGCAGAGAGGAAGACACCCAATTTGTCAGCTTTCCTAACGTCAGCCCAGGTCTAAATCTTTTTGGATTCATCTGCAGAGAGGGAGGCAACAATCAATTGGTCAGTATTACCAACACTTCTTCTTCTTCTTCTTATGTAGCTGCAAACTTCAGGCCAGGTCAACACATCAATGACCAAGTGACAGATTCAGCAGAGCACCCTGATGTAACTTATCAAAGACTATATTTGGATGCGATGCAAAATCCTGCAATTTCAAGGTCACTGGTAAAGCTGGTGGTAATGGACCCCCATGAGGTTGAAGCAATGTCTAGCGAGGTGATGGAGATATTCAAATGCTTGATGGCAGCTACAAAATGCCGTAAGTACTTTGATAACTGCTCTATGGGAGGAAGCGTAAGAGAAAAGCTCAAAGTTGGTCGACCAGATGAGTTTGATATACTTCTTCATATGTCAGATGAAATGCGAATAGAAGCAGGAGAAACTCTTGAGAGGGACATAGATGAGCAGCTCGCAGGGAGCGTTGGACAGATTAACTGGAACAAGTTCAATATGAGACCCACTCGCTCGCGCAGTCCCTGGATTTTCATTTGGGAAGGACCAGGAGAATGGAAAGGAATGGAAGTATCTGTCGACGTGGTACCTCTGTCTCTCTCCAAGGAAACTATTCCGATTGAAGAATCCTTAAACTTCTACTACCTGCCATTCCGAAAATCTCTCTCTTGTGGACCATCCAAGGCTTGGAACAAAGCTCGTAGACTGAGGTGGGATAAACATAGAGTTGTGGAAGCATCCCCCAACCCTTATTTCGAGGAGACTCATCGCTTTTATGAATGGGATATTCTTGACTCTCTCAAACCGGGGATGAGAATTGGCATCATTTTGGTAAAAACCTTGCTGCAGGTAATGTGAAAAAGCAAAATGTTTCCCAATGCCCATCGTGTGAATTTCTTTATATTATTGAAGACTAACAATGACTTACTTTCAAAAGAACATTTTCAATGTAGTGCAGGGAATTCCTTAATTCAGACATTTGGAGGTGTCTCCTTAGTCAGACATATGTAGTACAATAGGTTTATATCCACTTATATCCTTAATATCTGGATCCTCGCCTTCACACTCATCTTCCTTTTTGCCCTCATTGGTAGGCGGTGAATTTTTTTTTTACTAAAACCAAGCAATGAAATGTTTCTAATTCAGTGATGGAAATGGGGGGGAGCTCAGGGGAGCTGAGCTCCCTTGATCAGAAAACAGGGGGAGCTCTTCCCTGCTACAGCTCCCCCAATGATCAGTGGTGAAAATACAATTTTATGTTCACTTTTTCAGTCCTCCAGGTACTATTAGCCAAAATTATGCTCTGGTGACAGGAATTTTTTGTTTTTAAAAGTTCGGAATGGCTTGATGCCGCTGCACCAACTGAGAGCTCCCCCGACGAAAATTTTCCATTTCCATCACTGGTTTCTATTATCTTGTGCTGCATTTCAAATCACACCTACTTTATATTTAGAGCTGATAGAACTATACATGGACAATGGCTTTATTAAAAGACGTATTTTACAGCAAGACAATATTAGTTTTGTGTTTCTTTTAAGCCCGTTCTTATACCCCAAGTAAGATGATATCTCCATGTCAAAACTTACTGACAGATGGACGAAGAGAATGAAAGTTTCTATTGGTAATCAGTGTGCATTGATTGTGAAAATTTCTTTTAGGCTTACTACTGGAGCAAAGGAGGAGATCATTCAGAAGAATCTGTTCCAATTACGTCATATATTGTCAAGACGACCATGTTCCGATTATTATCAGGAAGATCAGTCAAAGTATCTGTTAATGGTGTGAAGAAGGCATATTCATGGTCATGGGATGAACAGGTATTTCAATATTTCTTAGTTCAGAGCATATTGAGTTATTACTCCTGAAATATTTTCTATGTTTCTTTCATTGGAATTATTACAGCTCTAGCAATTGATCTGAGGAAATCAGTTTTTTTCCCAAGCCAGAGTGGACCTATAATGTCACAGGTGGATGTACATACTCCATTGCCCAGCACTGGAGGATATGCAAAATTAGTGAATCAATGATGCCATGGGTGAAACTGGCCAATAGCGTTCGTTTTGGACTTTTTTTAGACCAGAAGTATGTTGATAAACACCTTAGTGATTAATTGCCAGTTATCCTATTAACCATGCTTGGTTGAACTTCAGGTACTTTCAATGTTACCAAAGAAACAATCCCTCTCCTCCATTACTTCAGGCCTGAGAATTTGCAGTGTTGTTATTGACTGATCTGGCCATGACATAATTGCAAGGCTATGATGAAGTACAGGGAATGCTATTGGCCAGCTTGACCTATCACATCACAGCTAGCACCATACAACCCAAACTAAAGTACAATTACCCCAGCAGGAAGGAAGAATCAACCAATACTTTTACCCTTTCACACCTTTTGTCAACCTCTGAATCACGTCCTACTTTTACCTACTTGAAACAACCTTTAAAATTTCATTAAAATCACAATTAAGCATCACCAATTTTAACTCAATCACCCCCATTGTGTTTGATTTAGTTGATATTTTGCATCCCTGATAACTGCAGTTACATTGGTAGCTGTCTAAATAGAGTTATTAATGTACTACATGTAACTACAGTACAACCCAAAATAAAGTAAGAAAATTTTCTGTCGGAAGTCCTCTATAGGCTAAGGTTGTTGTAAGGATGCAAAGGGAGTTGCAAGGAGATTTGGGGTGGAGAGGAGAAAAGAGGCAAAAAAGGTAAACAGAGGACTTCGACAGAAAATGTTCTTACTTTATTTTAGTTGTACTGTAGTTACATAGGTCCCAATGGAATCTCCAGCCATGACATAATAGGTCGCAGCATGAAATTAATGATTTTCTTCAGACCAAGTGTGAGAGCTGGAATTTGATGTAGTTCTTCATTTCGTAAATAATTATGTTGTGTCATACCATTCGGCTTCATAATTTCAGCTGGACCAACCCCAATTGATTCTGAAGGAAGAAGAATTGAACAAAGATCAAATGCGAAAAACAGTTGAAAATAACACATCTAGTGAGCCTGAAGGAACAAAACAAGATGCAAAATCTTGTGCTGAGGCTCATGCAGAGGAACATCCAGATGCAAAATCCGAAATTGAGGCTGAGGCAGGCGGAAGCTACGTTCAAAATGGAGTAAAATGGAATGAGGAACAAGACAAGGAATCTGACGACGGATCAAATGGAATGCCGAAGGAGGAAATACCAACTGGGCATTTTGAAGAAGACACAAGTGGCGGCTCAAAAAGAGAACAATCAGATGCAAAACTCAAGATTGAGGCAAAGGGAGGCAACATTCAAAATGAAGTGAAATGGATGGATGAAGATACATACTACCTTCACTTGGAGGAAGGGAGAAATTGGGCTTGCAAAATATTTGCATTTATATCTGCAATGGCAGAAAGGAAAAGAATAATGCAAAATTTTTGGACCAACAACGATCACCTCCATGGTTATTTTGACTTCCAAAAAATTTCTGAAATTTGTTCTGTGTCTCTGAAACACTTGAAGAAGGATCAGTTCTATTGACTCACATAACTGTAATGATGTCACTTAAATGCTATGGTGTTTAACTGGTTTACAGTGTTTTTCTTACATATTTTTATGTGTGTATATATTGTATTGTATTGTATTGTTTCTTATAGTAGTAATGCATTGCAGGCATGAAATTCGTGGTGAGCCTTCCACAATGATACAGCATTGAATGAAATTACTTGCTTAATTAATATATATACTAGAACGCCCGTGGAGATAATATGGATATGAGGTAGAGGCACATATATGCCTTTTGGGGTGAGAAACACATTGTGTTGTTCTTGAAAGGATCAATTCATCTGGATAATGTATTTATGTGTGAAGTGTTTGGTTGTGAAGGTATCTTTGCATTTGTATGCAGCAATATTGTATGCCATTTTGGTTTCAATGCATAAATGAACAATAATGAATGTAACATGTAAAGGTTATTCACCACGGGAGAGGGAATATGTGATTTATCACCCGAGGCCTTTAGGCCGAGGTGTGATAAACACATATTCCTGATCCCATGGTGAATAACCGGCTTATGCCATGAGACAAACAGTCAAACATGAGAGCATAACTGGACAACAAAGAATATGGGAATTATTCCCCTGAAATACTGTAATGTTATTGGCTGACAGAGGTGTTGAATGGTATCATTATATATGCGAAGCGATGAGCGGCGAAGCCGCCCGTTGCGTAAGCAAACTTAGCACAGCAATAGCTCATAAATTTTGAAGAAATCTGTCAGTGGACTAAGAATGAAGGACAGCCTGTACTTACGATGGGAGTTGGTCCCTGATCCAACAGTTAGTTTCGGTAAAGTAAACATACCTGGATTTCTCTTGCAATGTCAGTGTCTGAATAATTCAATTTGGTGCTTAACTATCCTATTCTGTTTTGAAAACTTCATTTTCACTCTTGTTTGTGTCGTCTGCATGAAAAAGGCATTTGCCTTTGCTGCTGACAGGTGTCGCCACGAGCTCAGCATCATGCTTGCAGTGCCACACCCAGGGAAAATTAAAGCTGATTGTTATTATTACTATACTTTCATCACTTGAATGGCATGTAAATTAATTAATTAAGGCCCAAATGATGGTACTGTTGATATATATCACAAATTAAGTTGACACAGAAAACATTGTTTGAAAATAAGAATAGTTCATTTGAGCTCCGCGAATCTATGGCATTGCCATCTACATATTATTTAATGTGATAGACTCCGCATTAAACAACAGTTGCAGGCTTGTGGCATATTTCAAAGAAGAGAAGAAGCAGTAGAGGAATTAGATTGAAAATGTTTAGGCCTTGTGACAGTACTGGTCATGTTCAATTGAATATTTTAGTGATGAAATTATATTTATAGACCCGTATCGGTAGGTGTCTCTTTGTTGAAACAGAGATATATTTGGCCAATAAAAGCAGACTCCGGGAGTCGCTCTAGTAGAAATTGGTCTATCGACATTTGTTACATGATCTTTTCATATTCAGTCGTTAATGAACTAAATAAACTAGAAGTCGTGAGTCTTGTGGAGACTGCAATAAAAGTATTGTAAGCCTATTGATAAATGTTACCTTGTATTGTATATTATATTTATTCTGTTTATTGTTGGCTTTCATATCAAAGTTGCACTACCAATATGTTGCTACTTGGAAAAGAAATGGGATACCTTTTATAGCAATGCACTGAATGCAGTCATTGCAGTGTTTGTGCTGTAGGGTATACATGTATAGGTAAAGAAGTGATGCCAGGTGGGCAATAGTGCGCCATATAAAAAAGTCACCAGGCGTAAGTCATGGGAAGCAACCGGCAGATTGTGTTTGCATTCAGTGCTCAGAAGTCATAGGGTAAATTCCTTTCTGCAATGTTTTCTACTTTCCCTTTCACATGGGAAATTCTATCAATTAAAATTTGTCAATTTTCATTAATTTTAAGTAATGAATAAAAGTTGTATTAAAAGATGAGTATTTTTTAAAGAGACCTCACTTTTTCTGTTGTATTAAAACTTTCGGAGGGTAGCATATTCAAACAAACAATCAAATGGTCACCACTGAAGAATTAATGTTATGTAACACAGTTTGAAAACAACCAGGGTTGGGTACAAATGCAATAAAAAACATTAAAATGCAAATGCAAATGTTTCGGAAATGACCAAATGCAAATGCAAATGTAAATAACTTCCCAGCAAAAAGCACTTAATGCAAATGCAAATGTTTAAGAATGATTCAAATGCAAATTCAAATGCAAATGTGCTATTTTCAAAAGCATTTAAATGCAAATGCAAATGTTTCAGAATGATTCAAATGTTTTGCTTGTGATTTAAAAAAGTATATTATTCTATTCATGATAAGACAGATTTAGGTTTCACAATGTATCAAAACACCAAAACAGAATTTGTTGTAACACCGATTTAGATAACATGAAAATAACTTGAAATTATATTATTAACCATTTTAATTTAACTTGGAAGGACCAGATTTACACACTGTACTTTTGGGAAGCAATTCTCTTCATCTTTCAATCAAAGGCCAATTTAGTAGCAGATTATCAATCGAATATGTTTTTTAGTGATGTTTCTAACTAGTTGTATTCGGGCCTATTATGTTATTCAAATAGCAGTGTTGAATAACAGTTACTGCTCACCCATTACACTGCATTAACAGCTTAGCTTCAAGGCAATATGATTAGGAAGCCCCAAAATTAAAGTCACAATTTCTTGGAGTCACGGTCTTGTCTGGACTAGGAGTGACACTTGTTTCCCTGGGATACTTCTATTCGGAGTGATACTTGTTTCCCTGGGACACTTCGACTTCACAACTTCATGGCTCAATGATTAGGAAAATCCCCCAAAATTAATAATAGTCATGCAATTGGCAGTGAGTGCATGTACACATAAATTATATTTTCTAACTATTGCAATATTGCATATTGACAAACAAAAAAGATCAGATAGCTACTTAATAGAATATAAATTAATTTATATTAAAGAGATGTGGTTCTTTCCCTAACCAACTATATGTTTCAGTATTCAATAATCACTCACCCATGAAGTGTACAGTTGTATGATCATTCATGTTACAAAATACAGCATTTCATATGAAATGAGAAGTAATTAACTATTTTTAAAATCAATATGTAACAGTCTGATTATGTAATTGCTGCATAAATTCACAGCCAATTGCAGGATCATTATTTAGGAGTTTTCCTAATCATTGAGCCATGAAGCTGTGAATGCTAATGCCATTGAAAGGCATAAAAAGATTCTATTATGGGGTGGGGAGGGTGTTGAGGAGAGCTTTATAAACACACTGTGCCATACAGATACTCAGCCACCTCCAAAGTGTGAAATGACTTTAAAAGGATACCCAAATGCCACTATTGAGGATCTTGGTCCCCATACAATTCAATAGAATGTCAAAAGGCTTGCCCTTGGATAGCAGACAGATTAGTCCTACATGACGGACAATGCACATGGAACTCAAAGAGTTAGGGAGCAAAAGGATGCGCTGAAAAATGACATATAATCAGAGTGTCATATGTGGACGAGCTGAAACTGACTGCATGCAGTATGAGCAACAGGGTGGATGGATCGATTGCTGGATTTTACTTCCTGTATTTATCCACTTGGAAGATTAATTAGGATTGGAGGAAGGCACTGCAATGAGGTGAAGTATGATTGAAACTGCTGCTGTCCAACATAGAACCAGGTGACCCGGCAAGAGTGGGATTCGAACCCTGAACCAAGCGATTGACAGCCCAGCACGCTACCACTTAGCTAACCTTCCATCATTGAACGTCACTGAGCTGCAGGAAATTATGAGCGCTTCGAATTGGCCGTATATTAACTGATACAATTTAGGGAGGCTGCAAATCGAATAAATGCTTTAATCTGACCAAAAATAAAATTATTTTCTTATCTTGTTCTGAAGGTATTAAGACAGGAATATACACTGTTTAATAATTTACACCCTGCTCGTTTCGAGGGTATGAGAATAAACACCACGAAGGACTCCATACACCACGATGCTGAAGACTGAGTGGTGTATGGAGGCCTGAGTGGTGTATATTTCCGTACCCTCCAAAAACAAGCAGGGTGTAACAGTTTTATCCTCAGACTTCTGGTTTTATTGATGCCCATAGATTATCTTGCAAACTGAGTCTGAAATGTCTTTCTGTAACTAAGCAACAGCATTATATCGTCCGCTGGCTATTAAAAGGTTGTAACTCAAAAAATGACATTTTGAGAAAAATGCAAAAAACGATCAAGAGAGTCTGATGGTTTCATGTGGGCAGGTATGTTAAAAGTAGGGTAACTCATGTTGACAAATCAAATATTGTAGTTCATTTGAAGTGTTTCACTACAGATTTAATTCATATATTTGGAATAAACAGCAAAAAAGTGACTTACAACCTTTTAATTCTTTCTGAATTATTAAGATCCAGTGCAAGAAGGATGTAAGTCAAAACTTCAAATGACCTTTTTTCCAATTTCAATCGATATTTTCCACCCTTGTCCCGTCCAAAAACATTATGTATGCCATCACTTATCATATGGTTGAGTTTCAGGCAATTTTAAACTAAATTTAGAGTTACGCCCTTTTAAACTTTGCCAAATTTGTCTGAAGTCTCAAGACTGCATGATGAAAGGTCGTAAGTGCTTCAATATCAAAAGGTCGTAAGTCAATATTTCATCGATACTGCAAAGAAAACGCAGAAATAATTATTATTTGAAGCAATTATTATTTGACAATTGTCTTAAAATGGGGTAGTAAGCTATAGCATTTCAAATATCCGGATTTTTGTTATTATGATCCCACTCCAAAATCCAAACTGATGTGAAGTATTATTTCTTTAATGTTTATTGTTTATTTCATTACTCCAATCCCCAAAAAACAGAATTTACTCTCTTTTTTTTTTCTTCTTCAGGAAATTAAGTTTGAAGAAGGTATTGTAATCAATTGGGTAACATGTCTGTCCAATGAGCGGGCGGGCAGGCAGGCGGGTGTGCGACGGGTGGATTGAACATTTCTGGGCCAGTACTCAGCTCCAATAGCACGTACAAGGATGAAATTTGGTACACATGTAGCCTATATGGGCTAGTTGTGCTTTTGATGGCCTAATTGGTGGATATTTGCTACTTTTTGAAATATTGAGAAAGAACTCAAAATATTATAATTTTTTTGTTTCCGCTCCATGACTCAGTCACTAATGCATGTACATGGTTGAAACTAACCCTGTAAGATTCTGACACCAACCAGTTATCAGCATCGTAATCACTATGTGGAGAAAGACCAAAAGTCACGGGATGCTGTAATGCGGTCTTGCATATAAAACTGAGGGTGTATGTGGTGCAGGACAGAAAGTGTTGAGTAATCGATGGAAAATCTGTAAAACTTGTACAATTGGACATAACGTTCTGAAGGTGGAAGGTCCATTATTAGTTTTCAGTATGTTTTTGTACAATTGAAAGTGATTGTACTTAGCAGTTGGTGAAACCTTGGAATGATGTGCACATTGAGGGCCACAATTTGTGCGCAGCATGTAAAACTACCACCATGCACAATTTTACCCTTTGTAAATTGAAAAGTGCTGCAAAAAAGAAAAAATTCAATAACGGTGAAAAAAAAACAACTTCAATTTGAAACAACCAAAAATTTTCATCATAACTGATCAATTCTATGACTCCATGTGTAATTTGATGAAAGAAATTCAACTTTTGTCTAATTTCACACAAAGAATGTGAGCGGACACCAGATGATATTGCTTTTGTCTGTTTCAAACACATTTTTACAGTTTTGAATTGAACTATGAACAATGGCCTATCATCTGATTGTTGAACGATATTGGTAATTGATTTGGGAAAAATGTTACAGATAGTCCAAAATTTATTACATTTTATTATTTACCATGGAATATCGAATTCAACATTACTGTTGCATCAGGGAGGTCATATTATATCTACCAGTAGCATATTAGGCCAAAATGCTAACTCATATAACATTAACTCCTAACATTCAATATGTAAAACATGGGTTACCTGCCGTAAAATATAATCTGAATAATATTTGATAAACCTGCACTGTGGACAGTTTCTGTCATCCATGCTGAGGAGACACATGGGATTTGTGTCATAAGATGATATCAACATGTGGACAATGATTAAGTTACCTGTGTCTATTAAAATGGAGGCTCCACAAAGACTGGGATTATTACGTTCAGTGAACTTTAGTTCTAAGAAGGTATTGTAATCACTTTGGTCAAATGTTGTCCGTCAACCGAGCGGGCAGGCTGGCGGGCGGAGAGCTAGTTAGTTTTCGGGCCAGCACTCGGTCCATATCGGGTGTACATAAATGGAATTTGGTAAACAAATAGCCTATATTGTTTAAGTGTGCCTTTTGATGGTCTGATTGATCTTATACTTTTTAAAATATTGAGAATGATATATATATGTATACAGTGCCGTCTGTAAGTAAGTGAAATGCATGACATTGTGCCATCGCATCAATGCTAAACATCCTCAGCCAAACTGCTTGTGGAAGCATGAATTCTCATCCGATGAGAGAGGAACACCTTGGGTCATAAAGGCTGATATGTGAGGCATGTGGAATAACAATGGCAGACAATTTTCTTTGCTGTATTTGGAGTTAGGTATATAGGTCAAAGTCTTTGATAAGTAAGTGAACCACCCTTCCCTATGATATAACATTGGGCCTGTGTTTCACTTACTTATCAAAGTCTTTGATCCATACCTTACTCCAACTACAGCAAAGAAAATTGGCTGCTATCCCACATGCCCAGACGAAAACTTGGCCACTAATGCATGTGCATGGATGAAATTGATACCCATACGATGTTGTTGTGTCTTGTGATGGCCCGATTGATGGATGTTCTTCTATTTTTCAAATATTGATTTAAAAAGTCAAAAATTATTATTTTTACTTGCTGGTCTAATCTTGACCACTATTGCTTGAACAAATTGTTCATATATGAAATCTGAGACATATCATCATTGTATTTTTGTAAATTTGTATAGTTAGGCCTTTCCATGGTTTACAAACACTAATAACTGTAATGGTCTCATTGCATCTTTTAAAAGTGTTTTTTGCTGAAGGTTTGCTGCTACACTGCCCATGTTGAATTAAATGCAGCTACATTCAAAGAAAACGTTCCTACATGACCCAATTTGTCTGGAAAAATGAAATAGAGTTTAGTTCTGTGCCTTCAAATTGTCAGATTTTTGACAGCTCTCAAGAAGTTGCAATCTCTCCACCCAGATAACTGAATTGTAACTTTCAAAATCCTGGAAATAAAAGGTTGTAAGTGTGACTTACAATCATATCAAAGGGAATAATTGAATGCAAGAAGGTTGTAAGTCTCACTTACAACCATCTCTGTTTCTCACAGTTGAAGCATCCCAGGTCGTAAGTGGGAGTTACAACCTTTTAAAAAAAACGACATCTGTTTTTATGGTACTTACGACCTTTTAAAAATATGTAATCATGTTAACGCAAAAAGGTCGTAACAGAAAATTTTTAATTTCTCGAAAACTAAAAATGATATTTTTCTGGAATTTTCACAGAAAGATGCGGCTTATTTTTCTTTATCTATTCCTTTAATACTGCAGAAAGGTCGTAAGTGGCACTTACAACCTTTTAATAGCCAGTGGACGATATAGTGCTGTCACCTGGATGATGTCACAATGGCTCGAACAATGACATTGTGACGTCATGACTATTGTTGCTACAAGGATGACATCATAACAATCCTATGGTTGCAATTGTGACATCATTGTTTATCTTAGGCCTATACACCCTGTCTGGTGACGACAGACAGGGTGTACGGTGTCATACATCGCAACTCTCAGCCAATCAGCATCGAGGATCACACTGGACTAAGGATAAAACAATTTACCCACACTAATCAGAATAACTGCATCAAGCACGTTCTTGCAACCACTACATCAATTTCTTCAGTCTACTACAAAAAGGGTAATTCCGTGTCATTTCATCAAATTTCAGAAAATCTTCCCACTCGACCGACTCAGAATGCTTTGAAAATTTGCCAGAATGAAGGTTTTTCACCTAGAGCACAAATCCCAAGTAATACAGTGATATCTTGAATAGTTTCTCTGAAAAAAATTCATGAAAAATTCGAGATTTTTCATGAAATTTTCTAAGTCCAGAAATTTGAAGGCATGTAACTCAATCAGTGTAAAACCTAGAGACTTGCAATAAGACAACATGTTTTTAATGTAGCCCAGGTGTTATAATGCATTGTTTCAGCCCCCTCAATGGATTTGCCCCCATTCCATAGGTTATTGAAAAAATAAGAAAATTGCAGTTTATTCACATTTTTGTCCCCAAATTTCTCAGTCAATATAACAAGAGGAGATTTGATATCATGGTTGAAGAATCTTTGCTATGACTTCTAAACATGTGTACAGTATCAAGCCAACCACACAAATATTCTTGGAGAAATGTAGTCTGAAAAACTGAAAATGCGTAAAATTGGTCAACTTCTGACCAAATTTTACAAGGTATAGTAGCCTATACCAAAAAAATGAATACACTGACCTAAAGAACAACATCACATGCGTTCATAGAAAAAATTTCAAGTTGGTATCTTTTGGCGTTTTATCTACATAGATTTTTATACATTTTTTGTTTTTGTATTAAATGGGCATTATCTGAAATTTATAAAAAAATGTACCAGTAAATCTGCTTAGTGAGCAATTTTAATGTATTCTACTATAACTAAAAGTTGTCTTTGTGCATTGTGTTGGTTGAATTCAGTAATATTGTTCATATTTCAGCTTAACTGGTTTATTGTTGTCTGAGGCCAGAATGCACCTTCGTCCAAACTCCGCCATTGGCGTTCTGGCTTTGCCAAGTATTATCATGGCATATTTGGTACCCTGCACAAACCATTTTATTATGCCTTTACCAGACAATGTGGATTCAGCAATTGTACAAGAACATCATCCTCAGCTTTTTATGCATTTTCTTAAGAAAACCCATAATGATTACAAAAGAATATGGAGATGTTCAATTAATTTATTAACTGACCTACTCTACACAAAGCAAAACTGCTGTAGTTTAACATTGAAGATGATGTGCATTTGATAATGCCAAAAACAATTCAAGATATTTTCATAATACATCAGTGTCTTTGACAATATAACAAAGTTTATTTCAGGTAGCTGCAAAACTTGTTTTCAGTGAAAGAAAATCATATCAATATGTCATTGATAAGATGCAGTGCAATAGTGTGTACAAAAAAACAGCACAAAAATGTTTTTACATGGCGAAAATGTATCAATATGACAAATTTGTAAACTTGAAAATTTTTTTTTTGAAATTTTGTGTAACAAAAGCACCAACAGATACCAACTTGAAATTTTTTCTGTGAACACATGTGATGTCATTCTTTAGGTCGGTGTATTCATTTTTTTGGTATAGGCTACTATACCTTGTAAAATTTGGTCAGAAGTTGACCAATTTTACGCATTTTCAGTTTTTCAGACTACATTTCTCCAAGAATATTTGTGTGGTTGGCTTGATACTGTGCACATGTTTGGAAGTCATAGCAAAGATTCTTCAACCATGATATTAAATCTCCACTTGTTATATTGACTGAGAAATTCGGGACAAAAATGTGAATAAACTGCAATTTTCTAATTTTTTTCAATAACCTATGGAATGGGGGCAAATGCATTGAGGTGGCTGAAAAAATGCGTTATTACACCTGGGCTACATCAAAAACATGTTGCCTAATTGCAAGTCTCAAGGCTTCGCACTGATTGAGTTACATGCCTTCAAATTTCTGGACTTAGAAAATTTCAGGAAAAATCTCGAATTTTTCATGAATTTTTTTCCGAAAAAGTATTCAAGATATTACAATATTACTTGGGATTTGTGCTTTCAGGTGAGAAACCTTCATTCTGGTAAATTTTCAAGGCATTCTGAATCGGTCGAGTGGGAGCCATTTGTTGAATTGACACGGAATTACCCAAAAGGTTATTTGGATGCATTGAGGTGGTTCGAGACACATTGATGTTCTTTTTATAGACTGCCCAATGGCTTTCAGAATACACTAGACAAGATCGTCTGAACTCTACAATAGAACAACAGCCTATATAGAGTGTGTCAACCTCCTGTGTCAGTCCTTTTGTATAAATTTGTTTCTGCTGCACATTTTATTAGTCACTGTGTAATATGCTTGTGTCTTTATCAACTGGTCTTATTCCTACATCTCGCCTCATGTATAAATTAATAACATATTACTTTTTATATTGGGACCAATTTTGTTTGGCAGCACCTGGCATGTTGAAATACAGCTTCTTGTTTGCAAGATATTGATTTTGAACTGAAGCCTTGTTGGCACAGTTTTGAAGCAAACAATGTGAATTCTTCTGGACTTCTTGCAACATACATTTGTATCCCAATAATTCCTTTTTGGCCCAAAAGCTCATACTAGGCCATTTATAGAAATCTCAAAACAGGGTATTTCACTCTAATTTAGAAGTTACACTATCTCAGGTCTGTGTATAGCCTAATTTTACACATGCCCCCCTCCCTCTCCCATTTACAGGTATTTAATAATTTACCTCCACTAATCAGAATAACTTCATCAAGCACGTTCTGCAACCACTACATTAATTTCTTCAGTCTACAATAAAAAAGGTTATTTGGATGCATTGAGGTGGTTCGAGACACATTGATGTTCTTTTTATAGACTGCCCAATGGCTTTCAGAATACACTAGACAAGATTGCCCCTGCTCGGTAGAAGTTCTATAGGCTGTTGTGCTTCAGAATACTGCTTCTATAGTGCACAGGAAATCTCTCACTGCAAAGCATGCTAATAAGATGTCATTTAATGGTCCCTCCTATTGCCTCCCAACCCCTTTCAGCTCCTTGTTCATTGTGTGTTATATGGGACTAATCTGTTTGCCTCCCCCTTGCAAGCCTTTTGACATCTCATAAATTCCTTTGGGACTGTGCTTCTCATAATTATTATCGTGGATCTATAACTTTGCTTATATCCTCCCCCCTTGCCTACACCCCGGCTCCCTCGCACTCTCCCAGTCGCCACCCCATAATAGTCCCTTTTTAGTCCTTCTAATTGCTGCTCACTTAGCCACACCAACCTGTTTGAGCTCCCTCTGCTTTTTGTGCCATATTGGGTTAATCTGTTTGCCAACCCCTCGCAAGCCTTTTGACATCCCACTGATTTCAATGGGGACTCAGCTTTTCAATAGCTCCTCCCAATTCTCTGTAGTTGGATGAGTGATTGACTTTCTTGCTGCTAGTCGAAAAGTGCCAAGTACTGGCAGTGTCAACTGCATTGATGGTGATTACTAAGGGCTCAAAACTCTACACACACTAATGGAAACCGATTATATCCATAGGCTACAATTTAAAAAATGTCATTGGATTTGCTGGGCAATTTAAGAGACAAAATGTCAGAGCAAGCTGAAAGTGATGGTTTTCTTGTACAGATGATTTTCAAAGTCTTAGAAGAACAATAACTTCTGTTTGCTAGTCCTTGAATACAAATTCAATACAGATTGTCCCTCATGACTTCAAAATATGTGTTTTCATTTTGCAATTATTCATAAAGAGCATTAATCACCATACAACCTTGACTCTCTGACTCCCCAGAGCAATTGTGTTCAGTTGAATGATCACTCAGTGTACTTGCATAGTTGCCATGGACATGAATCCAGTTTGGCATCTAAAAGGCATTGAAATTCTTATGCCTGGCCATGAGATAACAGGAAATGAAGCAGCATATTAGTGTTGATAAGATTTCCAAAAAAAAACCAAATCTTCCAGGAAAGCAAAACTTTATCCATTTCAAAGTATACACGTTCCTGATAAGTTTTGTATGAATCATTTACTCTATCTTAAAATCAATTAATTCACGCTCTGACTTATCGGTTTAACCATTTCCACACCATAGATATAAACTTTTTATTAAGGACAGGATGCAAGGGTTCCTTTTTTGGAACATAAACAAAGTTGCCAAAATGCCAGTGAAATCTTGCTTGTGATCAGGGAGTCTTTACCTGCTTCTGTATTAGTTAGATACCGATTTGGAGGGTTCTAAACATAGATCCAGTTGGGATCTAACTGACAAAAATGCATGTTAGAACCCGACAATGAGATATCTAACTGACTTAGACATCATAAGCTATTTCTATTATACCTTTTAACTTTAAATTTTAGCAAAATAAATAATAATCTGATTGTTTGTTTGCTGTTATTAATAGTGTTAATCCTTAGCTGGGCGCTAACATGCAAAACTGTCAGTTAGATACCAGATTTTCCAATGGTATTAGTATCTTAGTGATGTCTAATGGCAATAAAGAGCCAGTACCCGTTTTCACACATCATTACAAATCAGTTTGACTTGAAAGGAGTTCATTAATGGATGAGACAGTATTTTCTTTTGCCTTTTTTGTATTCTGTCATTCTGAAGTTGAAAGCTTCTTTTTGGGATGCCAGTTGTTCTTTGATGCTCATAGATTTGCAAAGGTCTAGAAATATTTGATGTGCTTCACTATGTGTGGAGGAAACCCAATGACGGACCAGAATGCAATACAATAAAAGCTTTTTGGGTAGAGCTCCACATATCTGGCTTCACTTAGATGACCATTTAAAAGACAGAAAGAATGCTAAATTATTTGCAAAAAGCTATACCAAATGGAAAACGTCATTATATTAAAACTAAAAGCTAATGATAACTTATTATCATCCCCCAACTCATCAATCAATCATCTTATTAATTATGTTTATTCCTGTCACCAACCTGTATGTAAATGTATGTTTGTCTGTATGTATGTTGTTGTTTGTATTTGTAGTCTGGGTGCAACTATAGTTTTTCTAACTCTGTTGTGTCCCGTCTTGCTGTTTTATGTCCTTTGTTTAATTGGTTTTCACAATAACATGTAAAATGTGTGTAGCCTATTTCTACAACAAGATAAAATAAATATATCATATCATATCATATCATGCAAAGATGAGACCGGTAATGACGTGGAATGATTTCAAACATTTGGTGCAACATATACTTAGGATAATTCAATGTAATCTATGGTGAATAATAATTTGTTCATCATTATGTCAGTTGAGCATGACGAGAATGAAGTTGTAAAAAAGGCTCTGAACTTTCTGAACGTAGTACACTAGTTTCGGTCTGTGGTGACAAGATTGGCCCAAAAAAACAATCAATGTCACCTGACTGATTGATAAATGTATTATAACATCACTCACTAGGTGCATAAGGTCATGAATGTCCGTGAAGCCCAAATTGCAGAATCATGTACATAATAGCAATAAATCCCTCCATCAATATCATTGATTTATTGATGAAGCATGGGCAATAATGTAACTATCCTTCCAGAAAGTATGTAGAAATTCTTTTTTTTGTAGTGTGGAGCATGACGTCATAAGTGTTCTGTGTGAGGTCACAACCAATAATGATCAAGACTGAATGGGCACCAGACAAATGAAGACTGCAAAAACTGCATACACAGTTTAAATGTACCACATCATCCTTGTTATTTTTCACAGCTGTCTAAGTGATTGAACACACAGTTTGTTAGTCTTTACAGTTTTCTTTTGAGCTAATGTGTAATTTTCTTGTCTCATCAGACTGACAGCTGTATTAGACTGCCATCCCATGTCAAATGACCATACAGTACAACCATCATAAAATGGCTCGTCAGTTTTGATCGACACTTATCTATCGATCTGTAGTGATCCTTGGCGATCTTGGTTGATATGGAGTGATCGATCTGGAGTGATCGTTCTGGAGTGATCGATCTGGAGTGATCTGATGTGATCTGTATCTATTAATCAGAATTTATATTATTTAATTTACTTTTCTGTACCAAATAACTTTTGGATATGTTTCCTTAATCAATATGTTTAGTTGTTAGATGGATTTTATCTGTTCTTTGACTTATAATCCTAAATAATTGACATGATTGTTTTTCACTAAAAGTGGATTAGTAGATCACTACAGATAGAGTTATATCGTCTCTTATCATCTCAGATCACTACAGATCACTCTTTATCCGGACCGCTCTAGATCACTACGGATCACTATGTTGAGCCATTTTATGATAGTTGTACTGTATATAGTGCTGCAGAGGACCAGCCAAAAGGGCTTTATTTTGGGAGTAGGTGCAACCCGAACATACACAAAACATAATGGGTGTGGAAATGTTCCTAAAGTTCTCTAGTTTAAGAATCTGCCGGTAGCAAAACTCAAATGTGGGTGCGAACTGAGTTATTTGGCTTCAAATGAGAGAAGGTTTAGGAACTTAAAAGTGACGCTTACACCGGCGTCGACGTTACTAACAGTTCTTGATTACTCAATACTCCCTTAGATTTTACTCTATAGCATCATGTTGCATACCAAATTGATGCCAAAGAGTTTCTCCTTCTTTTGGTGGTCAGATTATGCTTCTATCTGTCTCCTAACCACTTTTTTGATGACCAACCTGAACCCATATTCATTTACCAAAAATAATTTCTCAAAATGTTATTTTTTAAATGTTAAAAATATTTTATAACACACCATATAGTTCCAAAGTTACAAAATGTCCCACCAATTGGTAGTCCATGCTGTTCTGAGTCATTCTGCACCTTGATAAGGATGTTAATATCAAATTCCTGTCCTACAAAAATAATTTACACATCGTTGTCCGGGCTCGCAAATTGCCTTGCGAGTAAATGCAGCATGAAATAAACCATAAATTTCACTTTTCTTAATGAATAAAGATCAAATATACAGCAACTAAATGGATGTAAGCAAATTTTTAATTCACCAGCTTTCATTTTCATTTGATTTGGATGTTTAGTTTGTCAATTGCCCCTTCAATACTCAGGCAATATTGAGACAGAGTCTGAAATACACCAGAATTCATTTACCTGAAAGTGCTGTTGGAATGAAATTTCAAGCAAACAAGACCAATAAAAAGCTTTTTAAATGACCTTAAGTTAGCCATAAGACATGACAGGGCCATATGAGCAGCACATACAATATTTGTTTTATTGGCACCTTAGTTGTAGACCTGGTTAGTACTCACCAAAAGGTGATTTTATGTTATGTGAATGAGAAGGATGAGAACCTGCTTTATGAATTACGAAATCACGTGCATAACCTGGAATTACAATAAACTGGGAAAGGATGGATGGGTGATTGGGGCTTTACATCCTGTATTTATGCACTTGGTAGGCTAATTAGGACAGGAGGAGGACACAGCAATGAGGTGAAGGATGATTGAAACAGCCGTCCACCATAGGCCCGGCGACCCGGCAAGAGCTGGATTCGAACCCTGGACCCAGCGATTGGCAGTCCAGTACGCTACCACTAGACCAACCCTCCCAACAAAACTGGGAAAGGAACATTTGCACTAGTTCAGAAATAGACCATGAACCATTCTTCAACTACAACCTTCATACAGCCAGCTAGCCAATATCATCAGCATTTCAAGTTGGTTCCATGTTATATAGTCTGGTGAACATACAATTTTACATAACCATTGATTTGTAGGCGGACTATTTGGCCAAAAATTTAGTTTGGCAGATCAGAAGGTCCCTCAGCACCCATGTGAATAGTTAATTGACCAAGTGTTTTGGGTATCCTAATAATAGCTTGGTAGGAATGAGTTATCCAGTGATCAGGAAAAGTGGAATTGAAAAAACACGGGAGAATTTTGTGTTTCCGAGGAGATTTTAGACACTAGCAGCAACATTTATTCAGCTTTTGGCGGGTTGACAGTTGCAGTAACAAGGAAACTAAGGTGCTAAATGAAAGCCTACATCAAGGGCTATCCATCCATATTTGTTTTGGTTGGTTAAGAATGAGTTATATGGTGATTAGGACAGGTGGAATTGAAAATTCATGGGAGAATTTTATGTTTCCGACAAGACTTTGAACACTAACAGCAATATTTCTTCAGCTTTTGGAGGGTTAACAGTTTCAGTAATAAGGAAACTTAGGTGCCAAATGAAAGCCTACAGCAAGGGCTATCCATCCACATCAATTTTGATGGATTAGGAATGAGTTATATGGTGATTAGGACAGGTGGAATTGAAAATTCATGGGAGAATTTTATGTTTCCGACAAGATTTTGAACACTAACAGCAATATTTCTTCAGCTTTTGGAGGGTTAACAGTTTCAGTAATAAGGAAACTTAGGTGCCAAATGAAAGCCTACAGCAAGGGCTATCCATCCACATCAATTTTGATGGATTAGGAATGAGTTATATGGTGATTAGCAAGTGATCTCTGCAAGATGAGAAAAAATTGATTGTCCCATTTTCTCAATGTAGGCCTAATATTAATGGTGCTGGTATCACAATATTTTGTGATTATAAATGGGTAATTGAAAAATCAGATATCCAAATCAGAGTACCAATTAAAGCTGAAAAATTGGGAATTCATCAATATCCATTTAGTTGCTATATAGCTTCATAGTAATGCATAAGGAAGAGTGACTATCATTGCTGACTTGATACTCATTTTACATGTGAAACAATTTGCGATCTCAGACAACTGTTTGTAAATCATTTTTATAAATAGAATCTTAAATTAATATGCGCATCAAGATGCAAAATGAGAAAGAACAATATGGACTGTAAATTGAAGTAATATTTTGTAAGTATAGCACCAGATGGTATCTTATAAAACATTATTAACATTTGAAAAGCGTCATTCCGAGAAATGACTTTTGACAATTAAAATCAGGTTTATTTTGGCCTTCATAAAAGCTGATAGAAGGCAAATTGAAGCTTGGTATTGCTATGACAACAATGAGGTACTCGTTGGCAGTAATTTGATATGTCATATTATGCCACAGAGTAAATTTTAAGGGAGCAATGACCACTTTTGAACTGGAATTGACATTGACGCTAGTGATTTTCGAGCAAAATACGTCTATTGACATACATAACTTTGATGGCCTATGGCCACTTTCGCACCCAAAATCCAGTTTTGCTACCGGTGGTTCCATGACCACTGGATCTTTGGGAGTGCATTCAGGTAGGCAGCCTTTTGTGTATATTCGGGTTTAGGTTCACAGCCGCATTGGTGCTTCCCTCTGCAGCACTAATATGGCTATTCTGGATACCAAACCACATGGCGACTCTGCAGTCTGCATCATACTATACACCATGGCCAATCTCACTGCCCAGGTAAGAGATCACATACCAATTTTCTTACAGTTTTCATATTCTATGTACTTTCTGGAAGATGGTAATACTAAGATGGTAAACAAATTCCGTGTGTGTATCCTGGCAGGGCCATGTTGCAAATGTGTACCTGATCATATTTCATATCAAGGTCAGTGTTCAAAATCCCTTCACAATGTTTCAAATCTCGATTTAATACTTTAGAAATTACAGTTCTCGTAGAGATGAAAACAAATCTGTTTCAGAGCCTCAATATGTGTTTATTCAGATTAATATTTTGAACATACATTTTTAGACAGTGCAGGTTGACATATCTCCGGAAAGTGAGGTAGTAGGGGAGAGTTATAGGTTATTACATGGCCAAGAGCTGTATCTCCCTGGTATCATCACCCGAGACCCTGTATCATCCCGAGACCCGAAGGTCAATATCAGGTTTTACGGACCTGACGTATTGATATTCACCTCGGCCTTTGGCCTCGGTGAGTATCACCGGTCAGGTCCGTAAAACCTTATATTGACCTCAACCGAAGTCAATAATTGTATATAATAGCCAGGGCTTCTTTGACAGCAGTGTAAACCACTGGTACCATAACACTGGGTGGTTCTTGCATCAGTTAGATGCTTTTGGATCATCTCACCAATTTTAGCAAGACAATTCCATTGATGACAAAAGGCCGAGGCTCCGCTGTCAGACACAAAAACTGTTTTTGACGGTAAAAGTGTAAAACCTCGTAACTTGATCATGTCGTTTTTCAGAAATAAAAACAACCATTACCAGAATCTGATTGTATCAATACTTGACACAGGTTTATCCTAATGTTTTAAAACTTATGACATAATGTAACTTTACTGCTTAGATGGTTATTTCTAGTTTTTTAGTCATGTAATGATGTTCATTTAATTAACTAACACTAGTCACCTACTCTCATGTTTAACACTGCCAGAATATTATGAAGGTGAAGTTGCAAAACCTGGCAAGTAAAAAAAAAGCAGATTTTCAGAAATTAAAAAATAAATATGTTAAAAAGTTGTTGTTTTTATGAAGTCATAACTGTATCGTGAGTTATTGCAAGATTGAAGAATAAAAAATGACATTCGATCTCAGCTTTTTTTGTCAGGGGTTGTTGATCAATGCATTCAGGTTACCATCAGATATGCCTCAATATGTATTTTGAAATTGCAAAACCAAATAACTAAGTGAAAATGCAAAACCTAGTAATTCCCTCATTTAACCCATTTAAAACAACTTGAAGTGTTGCGCGAGTTCCTCCGTGGCCTAATGGTTAAGAGTGCTTGTTTGCACAACCACTGGTTCTGAGGGCGTGGGTTCGAATCCCACCCCGGAAGTCAATTTAGTCCGAGCCCATGGGACATTAAATGGAGGCGGGTTGTATCCAGGGTTCTATGCTGGGGCAACTGAAAGACCCTGGGCATCCCTGAATTAATAGGGTATGTACGAGACTCACAGTCATCTCATCTCATCATCATACGGCGATCGCCTGCCTCGATATAGCCCACTAAGGTGCTGCAGAGGCGTAAAACACAAACAAACAAACAACAAACTTGCAGTGTTGCGTAACAAGTCCCATTTATGTTTACAGAGTCAAAACTATAATTGAATCATAATAAATAGCAATAACAAATTATATGATATGCTTGCAATAGCAAGAATGAGGGAAATTACCATTTTTTAATTTTTCATGCACACTATTTTCAATATCCTGTATTATCCAGCAAAATTGGGATGTAAACATTTTTTGTAGGGACATTTGCCAGAAGCCATAGAAATTGTATCAGTACCATTGTTATAAAAAAATTGTAAGGTTTTGCTCTTACACATATTTTGAACCAATCAACATCATAGGGGCTGGGTGTAGTAATATACTGCTTCCCATTATAGATTAGATTAGATATTCTTTATTGACTTGTGACATGACATGGTTCTCATACAAATATAAACTGTATTATTGTCACCCAGCCTTACAGGCTTATAAGTCAATTTTAAATCTGTTGAAAATAGGAAGCTCGGTACGAAACACACTTAACATAATGAAAATTGTAGATTAGATACAGACAAGTTAGCAACAGTCTAGTGAGACGAAGCAAATAATAGTTCAGTTCTTAAAGCTAAAGCTTTCAAAAGAAATTTACCTAACAGCACTTGAAAATTACTACAAATACAAATAAATTTATCAAACAAATCAGCATTTTGGAAATCAGAATCAATTGATTGTATAGTTTGGAATAAAATTAATCGTAAATTATTGTATAAAGGGCACTCACAAAGGACATGAAACTCATCCTCAATGACATTAATACAGGAGTGACAGGTTCGGTTTTCAATTGGGATGTTGCGATATCTACCAATCTCAATTTGTAGTGGAAGGATTCCAAAGCGAAATTGTGCAATGAGTGATCTTACTCGTTTGTCTAAATTTTGACAGACATATTCTTCACAGCCATAAGTCCATTTGAATAAATTGTAAGTTCTGAGCTTGTCTTTGTTATGTCTAGCAACATCCCAATTGTTTACCTCTTTGTACTCAAGCAGATTCTTCATGTAATCTATATCACATAATTCTCTGTTAGTAAATACATCAGTACATTCACATGTATTAAACAATTGTAACATCTCATATGCCCTGTTTTGATGACAAACAGCTAAATCCCAATTGAAAATTTTCTTTGTTAAACGGTGGTCTGGTAGAGAAATAAAACGATTCCATAAACGCAGCATTTCTATCTGTTGATATTCTTTAGCTGAAACCCATCCCATGTCTCCCTCAACTCCTTGGTTGGGCGCAAAGCTATGAAACTGGCAAGGTGACCAATTGACAGTGTATTGGACACATAACAAGTCATTCCACACAAAATATTTTAAAAAAGCTCAAAGCCAAATTTTGACATACAGGGTTTATAGAAATGTTGTAAAATTACTTAACCACTTTAGCACAACCCACATTAAGTGTTAATTCAATCTGGTACAGAATGGCAAAAATTACTTGTTAGTGGTACATGTAATGTCAATGAATGTTGGACTTGCTGAAAACCATTTTTTGCTGTAGACTTGTCAAGAACTTTTTTTTTTTTGACAAGTCAAGACATACGAAGGAACATGAACAAAAAAAGAAGAAAAAAAAACAGAGGTTTGACGGGACTTGCAAATGCATACCTTTATAATAAATTCTTGATTTGATAATAGTATGCTATTTTATTTTAAAAATATCACCAAAAAAATCAGTGATCTGATTTCAGGTCTAGTGACCGCATACACCCTGTCTTTCAGTTCGGCAACATCCAAGCTTCTGGGTCATTCTTCGCCAAGTGGTCAAAATGGCTTGGGAAAATTTTCAATTTGCAAGTACTCATGGCAACCAAACCACTTAAGTTGACTGATGAAGAATATTATAAAGAATAGAAATCCACAAAAATCCAAGCTTAAATGATGATTTTAGTCTTCCACTGCCCTAGAAACTTGAATGATGTCAACATAATGCTGTCAGTGGTGTTACTCACAGACTTGAATGAGTACAAGTGATTTGGTGATAGATATTGCAATGTAAAACAGTGTTTCATGTGTATTCCGTGTTACCTCATCAAATCCAAACAAGAATTGTGAAGAATTCCCAATATTTAGTTGTATATTTGGAATCATTATGCAGCTGCATGCAAAAAAGCTTGTCATAATCAATGAAACAATTAGCATACCGTTTGTGATTTTTGTTTAAGGGTCAAAAATACTATTAGAAAAGCTTGGGCATTTATTATTCTTAAATACTATACAGAAGATTACCACTGGTTCCTGCTAGTTCATGTGGAATGGACGTTATTGTGTCCAGTAACACCACTGACACCACAGTAACACACTGACAAAGCAGTAACACCACTGACCATTTGCTCAGGTTTTGATGATTAGTTCTATAAAATTGCAAAAAATGAGGTCAATGTGCAACCATCAAATCCATAGCTAATTATCCATCGAATAGGTAGGCACAACCAGCATGTAACCCTAATCCAAAATGTTTAATACTGACCTGGTACCTGTCACTACAGTGTGGCGCTCACGGAGTGACAAATTCATGGCCAAAAGAAATGAAACTTTAAAACATAACTGACATGTGTTTATTTTCATGTTGATGTTCTTTATTGGAAAATAATTGTTGAATACTTAAGTGACACACACACAATATATATATATATACATAATACAAATATATACATAATATAAACATATATTTTTTTTGTATATAATTGACATCACATTTTCCATGCAAAAAAAATTATGTTTTGAAATTGACATATGTTTAATCAGATACAAAAATGTAGTTACCTGTTGCATTGGCTAGCCCAGAAATCTAAAAACTTAAATCACTAACAGAACACAAAAATAAAAAACAAGCAAATAATCTATGATGCATTTATAAGTTACTGTCAGGGGCTGCCTGACACAAGCACTGTATGTGGCCAAGTGGAGAAACATGTCTTCATTTATATCAGGGATTTCTCCTTTCTTTAATTTTGACATATATCTGTAAACAATATCGGTATAACATCATTGGAAACTAAATAAATGGCATTCATATATAGAATTAATAACAGAAATTCAAAATTAGATCCCTGGTGAACATCGCAATTTATTTACATCCATTCACGATAAATTCCATCAAAAGATGCAAATTTTTTTCTGTTATCCAAATAACAAATCAATGCATTACCCAGCCCTCTTATCTATACTTATCCTATGTATGCAGAAGTATGTTGCAATCAATGGTATCAAAAGTTTTGTGAAATAAAAAATGTCCTCCCATAGTTCTCTTCTTTTTCTATGAATCTGATCCCTTTTTGAAAGCAGTGCAATTAACTTTCTCGATCTTCCTCATTTTTTGTCTTCGATGTATTTGCCTCTTCTCCACAACAACAACCAGTATCAGCATTCTCTGTACAATTAGTGATTTTCAGAATTTTCTTGGAAGCTTTCTGAAAATCAAAGGAAAATTTTTTAAGCATAAGTACATTCAGCAAATGAGGAAAAATATCAAGATTTGTCAGTGGGGTTACCACATTGTCAGTGGTGTACCTTCTATTTAGTAACACCACTGACACTAACACCACTGACAAAAAAGCCTTCAAATATGAAATGCTCCCTTAATTTGCTTTCCATTTGCATTTTTTTTCAACATTCTTGAAAAAATCCTTTCAAAGATTCCATTCCATCAAAGGTTTTCAAGATGTAAAAGAGTAATTTGTAATAGTAACGCAAACACCACTGACTTCCCTAAATGATACCTCCACTATTCATTGACTATAAACCATGAAAAGGCATAGAAATATGAAAAAATATGCTTACCTTTGCCTCTACTGCTTAGCAGACATGCTTTCTGGTCCTCTGGTGATGTTTATTCCAAGGAAACAGGGAGCTGTTAGTATGTCACGAGCGATTTTCAAAGAAGTAACACCACTGACATCAATATTGGTAACGCATACAAAAGTCATCACGAAGCATAAGGGAATGAGAGTTACAGTACATAATTTCACTTTATGATAAATTACAACATAGTAATTCATTATTTTGAGCAAATTTATATGGGATTTCCATAAAATCACAGTATTAGAATGAATAATTGACGGAGACTCCAACCAGTAACGGTCGAAAACTGGGAGGGCCATAAGGCTACTGATTTTTTTTCTGGTAAAGTATGAGCATGAACCCATGTTAAAATGATGTGTTTTAACAACAAGCATAGTAGAAGTGATATGTCGAAGAAGCAACATAAATATCATTAATATTAAAAGAACTAGGTTACTATCAACTTCGGTAACACCATTTTGACCACTTAGCGAAGAATGACCCTTCTACAACCCCTCTTTGCCCAAATAACATTTTTATGAAAGAGGGAACTGCTCTCCTCAGTGTCAGTCACTCTCTGACATTCCGTCATGATAGATATCTCCTAATTTTTTCCTTATCCATATCCGTAAGGGTATGCCTGTTGTAAGGACTGTTAAAGGCTCTTTTCCGGTGACATCACTGGCATTCAAAATGGTCTAAATATTACCTTCTCTTATCGAAGCATCATAGTACCTCAAGTCAAATGGACTTGCACTGATATGAACAGTCTGATTGTAGGTGGTGCACTTGTACATTCCATTTCCATCCTGGCCGATGCTGAACGCCCTGCAAAGATGCGTCTGCATGCATTTGAAGGAACAGGAAGCTTTTTGCAAACGAGACATTTCCTGCGATCCATTTGTTGGCCTGAAATGGGAAGTAACTACTGTAATGCAAGGGAAAACATTGAAAATGACAAAGTTTATAGCAAAAAAAAACAGTAGTCATGAGATTTCCGATCAGTCACTGGAGTATATTTCACCTCAATGCAATGTCAATAAAAAACTCCTCAATTTATTTAGAAAGTTACTCCATTTCCTACAACATTGTCATTTCATACCTGAGGATGGGTGAATAAACCAAAACAAAATATTGTAAAAAAATCATGAATTTGATCGGTTTGACTTTTATGACTTATGACCCTTACACTCATCGCTAATCAAATCCAGTATAGGCAATATAGACCTACACCACACATTTTGCATGTCAACTTGATCTAGCAGTTAAAGTTGTGCAGTGACAGATTTATAGATGGATAGATAGATATGGTAAGTTCAGCCTTCTTTTGCCCAGTGCTGGACGCTCACGAGGGTTGAATGATGAGATGGGAGTCCTCAATATGTTATATATTTACCCCCATGTGAGGGATCTTTTACTTGCCCAGCACAGACACTGATGCAAACAAGGGTGCCGGAACAGGGGGGAAGGGGGGGAAATTGCCCCTCCTGGCCAAGGGCATGTGCGGCTGGGGCAAGGTTGCCCTTTTGATCTCAAAGAAAAAGCATCATTA